>CM056601.1:27991274-28246274 GCA_029721355.1 Tegillarca granosa | reverse complement strand
TGCTTTGTCTTCTTCTACCCTAATGTTTACAATTAAATGAAAATTTAGACAAAGAAAAACAGTTTAAATTTATTTAAAATTATAAGATTATAAGATTAGGATTTAAGTTAACATCGTTAAACAGGATATTCAAAATTATCTAAATATTAATTTCAAATTGTATTACAATTCATATCGCCAAAAATAGTTTAAAACTGTTTTCAAAGTAATAAATACAAGGTCCTATGACCAAATAACCTAAAGTGGAATTAAAATGATGTTTATATATCGTGTTTTAGTCATTAATTGGTGAACTATCACCCCTTTTAGATGTTGTTCTTTCTTTCATCTGTCTAAGACCGTTATTGGCTGATTTGTCTAGATTTATTTCAATTTTTTTCGTTCTTGGTGTTGTTCTTATCTTCATGACCTTAATGTATTTGTTAACAAAAAAAGATAAATAAATAAATAAATAAATAAACAATCAGATCTTATAAAAAAATGTCTTACCTTGGCAAAGCCGCTACATTCCCTAATATTTTGTAGAAATGTAATCTTACAATTTGTCAATTAATTTTGTGTCTTGCGGGATGTAAATTTCTTGCCAACTGAAAGTAGGTTCATGAACACAGCAGAAAAATCACAAAGGGGATTTGGCTTCATCCAAGATATGTTCCAGAAATATGTATATACAACATTCAGAAAAAAATTCAGTTTTACGTGCTTCATTTGTTGATTGGAAAAACTGAAAAATCAGGTACATGCCTTTTAATCAATATAAGGGGGATGCATTCCAGAAAAAATATATCACAAATCCCGAGGCAGATTCGAATCACACATACTTGACCATTAAAAATCATCCCTTGCTACAATATTCTCCGTTTCAGATGCACAAATTGCACTTCCAGCATATAGCCAATAACTTTCAATGAGAAAAAAAATTATCCAAACTTCTTTGCAAGTTTCTCACTTTAAAATGCGCCACATGGATGTACCCGATTTTCGACCGAAACATAGTCCAAAAATAACAACACATTTATTTTGTTGATATTCAAATTTTTAATTACATTATTTTATATCCAATATTAAAATAATATTAAAAAAAAGCCGCAAAATACCCGATGATATTTTTTATTTTTTCAAATCAACCATCCCCCCTCCCTTGACCAAGGAACCCCACACAAAAATTAGTGCGGATTAATAACGTGTCGTTCTCGGTCTAAATGCATGCTCTTCGTGGCTGTTTTGTCTACTGGAATCCCCCCGATGTGCAGGGAATGTTTGAGTCTTGAAATCAAAAAAATAATTTTAAGAAATTAAAATTATTTATTGATTTCCAATATTTAACCAAAATATAACGATATAACGAAAGAAATGATGTTCATTGTACATACGGATGCGAAAACTGTGCAAGGCAAACTAATCATAACGTGTGATTTGCTTTCAAAGTTTTTGCATTCATATTGACAATGAACATCATTTTAAAACAGTGCAATTGTTAAATAATGTCACTGATGTGGTTAATATTTGCTTTAAAATGAATAATGTCATTGTTTGTATTCATGTACGGTGAAATCAGAATGTAAGGAAGTTTTACGGCTTCAGCTTAAAACACTTTCTCTATATTGTTTGGATATGACCTTTCTTGTTCACCGTGGTACCAAAAGTGATACAATACTCCCTTGTACGCTGTTTGTTTCATATCTTTTTGATTTTCTTCTTTGTAATGTTTAAATATTTCACAATAACACATTGACTTCTGCTAATGGTTATGTTAATCTTTAAAATTCGACCCAAATATATTTCTATACTGTAGTTTATTTAATAACATATTTAAACATAATAAGGTGTTTATATTCACCTTTGAATAACTGAAATATACGTCACATATATATGTATGTCATTGTAAAAAAAGCTTATTCTATGATTCAATAACGAAGGATTTGTGAAACAAAACCACGAACTATTTCTTTCTTTCATTTTTCCCTCTTTCTCTTTTCTTTTTCTTCTTTCCTTTTCTTTTTTTTCTGATAAAAGTCGCAATACGGGCAATACGAGGTAAATGTATTTACAAACAGCGATAACAATCACAGTCCTATTAGCTTACCCTCGTGGATTAAATTAATTTGACACTTAACTTAAAGCGACAAATTCTATCGGACCGATGGGAAACACAAATCTATTTTTTTCGTGTCGATATTTTGATATCTCATAAGGACAAAAAAAAAAAAAAAAAAAAAAAGCCCATGTAAGTGGGTAGTTGGTTGTAAATTACTTTTTAGTTATTTCGCATAAGACATCAATGCTGACCCACCTACACCTCCCCTCGTCCTTTCTTCTAATATTTTTCAAAAGTGATAATTCATTAAATATTAACTGTGTTAATTCATTAAAGGGCAACGCTTGACCAGTGGGTTAAGCGTATCACCACTACGTCTTCGACCTGGTCGACCGCGAGCAAGAACGTGTTTTTATGTTTATCTGCGTCATTTCAGGTGAATTTACTAGCACTCTTTAGGTTGTCATAAGTGCACTCTCGTACAATGTAGATCAGAAACACTTGTACTCATATATGCTAACGTATCCTCCGAAAATTCCGAATACGAAAGTCAGGATTTTTAGTTTTCTGAAACTTTTAAAGAAATCGTAAAACTTTACCGGTTTTCATGTCTTATTTAGAATATATATGGCCTACATATTGAATAAATTTGTTTGTTATTATTTTTGAACTACACACAAAAAGGTGTTTTAAAACCAAAACCAAGAAAATACATCACAAAAATCGACCCGTAATCGCAACGAATGGTTTTCGTATTCCCGTGTTCACTATTTACCGAATAAAATACGTACATGTAGCAACCTGATTTAATCTCACACCTAATTACGTACATTGCGTTATCTATATTTCCGCTATAGGGAGTATTTTCTGAAGGATAGGTTGCTTATGCACCACATGAACTTATATTAAAATTTATCGTTGATATTGAAAAATTCTTATGTGACGTAAACCAATTTTTAACAACCAACCAGCCATCAAACTATCATTCAGATGTCTGGTTTTCTTCCCGGTAGATGTTAAAATATTTTACTAAATAATATTCATTATTATCATTTAACTCTAATGTCCATAGATTGAAGCCGTATTTTATATATAAATGTCAGTTTTTCTAATATCACCATTGTATCCTACAGTGATTGTATGTACAATGCCAATCATTGCACGCACAGAATCTTATTCAAAAAGTCTGCATAATTACAATTTCTAAAATTATAAAAAAGTATAAAAAAATTGCTATATTTAATGGATACAATTAGTTGTTTCAATAGAATTTATTTATTTATTTATTTATTTATTTATTTATTTTGGTAGTTGTAAGAATACACGTCAAGGTTACACAACAAAATACATGTATATTATACAAATGTTGATTCACCTTTACCCGTAATTCCAATGGTTCTCTCTAAAATATGTGAATCCATCATTTGATAGGTAGAATTATATTGCTTTTCAATATACCAAATAAATAAATAATGAATAAATAAATAAATATATAAAATAAAATAAAAAAATAAATAAATAAAAAATAAAAAAAAATTAAAAGTATAAAAGTAACATGTTTAATAATTCTTACACTGTTATCAGCAAATAAAATTAGTATAGTTTCCATATCACACGTGCGAAAAGAAATATATATCCGTTTCTTTTCAACATTAATCATTGTTACCGATTGTTTTCCGCTTTTCTAAGTGTCAAGATTATTGCCAGTACAATGAAATTTGTACCATAACACACAGATGATTTACATTTTAAGAAGAGAGAGAAAAGAGAGAGAGAGAGAGAGAGATAGAGATCTTATTACTTGTGTTCATAATTTTATGAAAAGGATTAAAACAAATCACACATTTAACAAACCGGTACATGACAAAAATCGTGTTATCAAAGTGTTTATATTTGCATTTCCGGTTTGGGATTGTAACAATTCTTCCTGTTTATTAAATGTCAGTTAAAATATGTAATATAAAATTTTATTTACAAGCATAATTACATGATTGATTTAATATTCAAACAATCGAAAAAAGTTTTAATTATCTCTTTTTACGGTAGAAAAAATTGCATTTCAAAATTTGAAATAACTGCAGATACATTTTCCTACAGGTTTTTCTAAAGTTTTTGTCGTAAAATCCATAAATGAAAGGGTTGGCAACGTTATTTATAAAGAAAAATCTTAAAAATATTTTATATATAGCTTTACCAGTTTTGTCAAGATTGTTAAAGAACCCCTTTTTTATTGCACTTATAATGATTAAAATCTCTATTGGTAAGTAACTGACGATGAATATAGCTGTTATTATGCATAAAATTCGTGTTGTGCGAATCATATTTTTTTCGCTGTTTGAAAACTGGCGTTTTAACATAGGTTGACTTGACAGTTGTCGTTGAAATAATGATTTATTAGAAAACTGTCTCTGGAAACTCGGTTTTCTGTTGTGGTCATTTTGTGTACTGCCCAATCTGTCACGGTGATTCCAAATTTTCTTTGTTTGAGGTTTGGCATTCTAATTTTCTATGAATACGTGGTGTTGGCATTCCATCAGATAAAAAGACCTCATCTGTATCTTCTTTATCCGAAATAACGTTGTTTTCATCAATTTCATTGGACGTTGGGATAAAATCGCAGTTTCCATGCAGGTTGTGTAAAGGCATCTCATTGGAAGTTCCATTGGAAAATAATGTGCCTCGCCTTGACGATGTGTTAGAACATTCGGTCGAAACCGAAGTACGAAATCCAGATAACCTTCCAAAGGATTTTGTATGCTTTCTAAGACTTAGCCCAACACAGCAATATAAAACAATTAAGGTAACTATAGAAACTATGATGCCAAAGTTAATAACAATATAATATAATCTAGGAAAAGGCGTGTCCTTAAAATCATCATTCACCGTGCAATCAACACCTGTGATATTGTATTTTTGTGTGATGTTATGCTCTTCAAAAATGACAGTTCTATGTCCATTAAAAATTGCTTGAGGACACGAAAAAACCAATGAAATTAATACAATTACACCACAGGCGACACCTAATCCCTTTTTTGTCATCTGTGTCCGCAATGGTTTACAAATCTTTTGGTAGCGTTCTACAGCTATCGTTAACAAGATTAGCATGGAACCAATATTTACAAACGTGTTGTGGAATCGCATTACTCGACACGTTGTGGTATAGGTAAACGTGTATGGATATTTGTTGTCAAATATTTCGAAAGGCATCCCGAATAAACAGTTCAAAATGTCCATCACAGCCAATATTGTTATAAAAATACGATAGTTGGTTGGTGAATGAAGTCGGCATATTCCCACAAAAATAACGTGCAAGTTTCCAATGAATCCAATTACACTTAAAACTCCTAGAAAAATGATAACTGGAAGGCGGTCATTTGCTTCTAAATCATTCAAATATCTTAGTGTAACATTTGCAAGATCTTCAGGTCCTAAGTTCTCCAAAGCCATTTTCGTAGACGTATATAATAAGTATTGACACAGAAACAGAGTCACTGACACAATGACGATCGGTATTTAACACTGATCTACTTATTTAAACCCATTGTCATCTCTATCTTGTCACTTCCTAAATCCCTCTTAATCTCATTAACCCTTTGTGTAAGGCCCATCTAGAACATAATATTATCTATTGATATACATGTACTTCCCTGTCGGAGTATTCGAAAATGAAACAATTAAATCGATTATATTTTTGTTTTTTCTTCTTACACTACATTTTAACTTCTGCTTAAATTCAGTGACATTTCTGTTGTTTTTATGAAACATCATTATGTGATTGAAATTTTGTCAGAGAAAAATCTCTTCATCATTTCACCACAAAATCAGGAGGTAGGGCTCGAACACTGACCAGGTCATGATAAGACTATAAAATTTAAATTACTGCTGCCTTACCTAGTGTCACAGGGCTCATTTAGTGTATTTTTGATATATTTAAAATTTCAACATGAAATAAGTTTAATTTATAATTTAAGGAATATATTAAAAAAAATATAAACAGAACATATTATAGATATTCAGCAAGATGTAATAAATTAAGTATTTCTTGGTATTTACTAATTATACAAAAACATTCCAATATTTTGATAAGGATTTAGTTGTTTTCACACTAATTTCCAGGTATAAATTGATCTCAATTATAACTAGCTGTAACTGTATTAAGCGGTTTTAGGATTAGGATTAAGTATATCATCTTACATTCTGATTATTTGTTTTTACTTGTGAAATAGTTCTTTCTCTAATACTTAGTAGACATTTGAAGTGGACTTTGTTGTCCACACTTTTAGGAAGTATTATTGACTGACTTGACCTGACATGTGTTATTATGTAATTACCATACTTTATATTTGTTTCTGTTTTCTAAAAGTATCATAACAGATTTTTATCTCATTAACCAATCAGAAAAACTGTTACAAAAACTTATGTTACATTGTAATAAAATGCTATAAATATGTATGTATTTTGAAGACACAGCAGAGTTGGTTTTGGGACAACGGGCTGTGCGGATTGTTAGGCAGAAATAAACTATGAAAATGTTAAGTTTGTAAGTTTTTGTCTTTCGTCACTGCCAGAAGGCAGGATCCCACAGTCAAGATTCTGTGACACCAGTCAACAAATACCTGTGGGTGCACTCACAACCCCGGTGCCAAATAGGACAGCCACCCTGAGTGCTCCTCTAACCCACGGGTACAGATCCCCAAATGGTGTTACTAGCACTTGGCATTAAGAGGGCAGAATAGTTCACTCAGTGTAAGGAAAGTGTGACAATGTATGCTCTTTAGCGTTATACTTACTCGTTGAGCTAGCATTTTTAAATAAAATCGTCCTGAGTGAGCCCGCTATCACAGGGCAGACCATAATGTACACTTGCACAACACACGCATAAAAGAATTGGTTCTAAGAATAACTCTTAGATATTAATAACCTTGCTTTCATCGTTAATACTGAAAAATTGCTGATGCGAAGTTAAACAAATCACAACACCACAACACTAACACCGTCTCATCATATTACTGACATTAACTTCAGTGCCAATCTAGATTCCGAAGTTTTAAAATCAGTGGTTTTTAGTTATTTATTTATTTATATATTTATTTATTTATTTATTTATTTATTTATTTATTTATTTATTTATTTATTTATTTATTTATTTATTTATATGTTTTCATTACTAGTATCTTATAGTATCTTATATATAATTTGTTCCTTAGCTGGATTTTTCAAACTTTAGATTTATTAATTGGCCTATGCTTTTTTATCGATCAACTTTTTTGGGCCCTAATGTCAATAATGAGAAATAATTTTCCGAAATGTTCGCAAATGACACAGCACGATTAAGCAAGTATTTTTGTTATATATTTACTACCCCTGAGCGAGTATCGCTGCCGTTGGAATAAAACTCCCCGAGAGGATCCTTTACTTTGTAGGCAGTACTGTGTGCTGTCAGAAAAGTGACATTTAACAAAATTTTCAGGCGTTTTAATTTTTGAAATTTAATTAAAACTAAAGGTTTTTTCTTCATGCAAAGCATTCCTTAGCTTAATTTGGATTCATATAATTTTGGAACTTATGGCTTATGATATATATATATATATATATATATATATATATATATATATATATATATATATATATATATATATATATATATATATATATATTTATCAACATTTCGGTCCCTATCGTCACTGATGAGAAATGATTTTCAGAAATGTGAACGCATAACAAATAAACAAGTATTTCCGTTAGATGTTTTAACATGAATTTCATATTATTGTATTTTTCGTATTTAAAACTCCATCCCCCATATGTATAATACTTTATCCCTAGTACTGATTTTTGTCGACGATAACTGCTAAACTTAAAAATAAAATCGGTTGATATTTGTGGTTAGTACGTTTTTTAGGTTGTTCCAAAACTCAAAAACAAATGTTTCCCAGTAATATAGAAAAATAAATAGTGAAAAAGTATGTTGAAATTTACGTTGTAGTAGTTTAGGCTTATCATTACATAACATTTGTATGTACTGTGTATAAGAATCATATCTAGTGATAGTAGATTGTTAACTCTTAAGAGCCAAAATTACTACGGCAACATTCCATTTAACCTTGTAACCTTAACTTTTGACACACTCTCTCTCTCTCTCTCTCTCTCTCTCTCTCTCTCTCTCTCTCTCTCTCTCTCTCTCTCTCTCTCTCTACACACACACACACACACACACACACACACACACACACACACACACACGTCTCATATAACACATTGCATTATACAGGTTTACATTTGGTTTAAGTTTATGCCAATTTTGATCAACTCCACCATTTCGTCATCAAACATACAGGCAAACACTGTAGATTCCTTTATAAAAATCACCGTACGGAAGTTAAAAGACGTCTCAAATGAAGGTGGTATAGGGTAAAACCTTTTTACAACAATGAACATGGGATTTTGTTGCCATTTCGAATATGTTTATTTCTAGATAATAATAATAATATACTTACAAACAGTTTTACAATAATGAACATTATATTTGATTTTAAGTTAAAAAGCGATACTATGAACAGATAAAAAGCACAAGAGTTACCCCCCTTGGACTGAATACGAAGATTTTACGTCGTAACTTAGCTATTGTTACTTTAATGTCCTTAATATAACTAGGCTTTTTGCCCTACACTTGTTAATAGGTACAATGTTATCCCCGTTACACTTTATGTAAAAACAAAATTCACCCACTCACCCACCCTTCCATTTTATGTTCGTATTTATTTTATTAGGTGCATGTTATATGTTTTATTTCTATTTTAGGGTACATGTTTCATTTTATTTAATTTTCTATCGATGACCAATTACAGACTCACGTGGATTTTTTGGCTCCTTCATATTTGACGTTGCCAAATTACTTTTATGAATATAGATACAAAATAATTGATTTTTCCCCTTATATCTTCATTTTTGTATAGAAAATAGGTAAAAATAAGTTCTTATAAAGAACATAACGACCTTTAAGAAGGTCAAACATTTTAGTATGTATATTAAAAGGTCAAACATTTTAATAAATATATACTTCTTGAGGACTTATAATATTCTTTAAGTACCTTACTTCATGATAACTAATAATTTTCTTAAAGTACCTCTTAATAAGTGTTTCGAATCTTTTAAGAGGAAGGATGTCGCCAAAAATAGAGCATTTAAGTAGAAAAGAGGTATATTGCTAATTTAAAGCATTTTCAGAATACAGATTTAGCCTTTTTAAAAATATTATTTGAAGTAAATATATTCTGAATATAAGTTTAGTTTAAATTTCCAAAATGCATATTTTTATGAATTCTGAATACATTTACAAACCAATCATATTTTGATACATTTGCGGACAGTAAAAAGCGCAATAACTCTTAGGAATTTTAGTTATGTCAACTGTTCAACATGACAAATGTGATGACTTGGTTTTGTGTTGAAACATTTGAATTTTTATGAAATAATGCATTCAAAAGTAGCACATGATAATTGCTAGTGCTACTTTTTAATACATTATTTTATTTCATTTTAAAAAAAAAAAAAAAATCAAAAATAGCACATGCCAATAGTATCTGGATGATTATTATTAGTTGGGGGGAGGGGGTTATATTGTATCTTCTGTGATCTTGCACTATTGTATATTATGCTAATATTCAGTATTTTTTATTGTTTCCTCCGTCATTTTTAACTATCATTGTATGCTAATTTTGTTTGCCTATGTGCCGGAAGGAACACGGCTAATAAAGAATTGAATTGAATTGAATTGTTTATAATATAATCTCAATGCCATGTTTTTTATATAATTATACCACATGCAATATATACATGCATCCAAAATATATAACAATTTCTGGGCAAAGTGAAATATGCATTTGTTTCTCCCGGCTATGTGTAATATACATTTTTTTCCACAAACTATAAAATAATTCCATTTTTCTCTAACATATATGTAAAACTTTTCCAATGCCAAACAAAAAACATAAACTTATTCGAAGCGCGTGTCATTTTCTTCCTTCGGCATCTACGTCTAGACTTCAGTTGGTTTAAATGACATATGACTGTAAACAATTTGGGTTTTTGTTGAAGGGGTTTTTTTAATTACACTGAAACCACACATCTTAGCATTTTCACGGTACCTGTCAAAAGTTACTGATTTTTTTTAACCAATATACATATCAATATGTTTTTAATTTGTGTTTTCTTTGCATTGTCTTGTGATTTAATTATAGTGTGTTATGTCGTGTTACTAATCAACAAAAAATGCATTTTGTCGTATAAAAGAAGATAAAATTATGGATCGAAAAAAAAAATAAATACAATTAGCAACGATGATATGCCTGACGAAAAACTATTTGATTGATTGAAAGAAATGTTGTTTAACATTTCATCAGCAATTTTGCAGCTATTCGCGACAACAGCAATTAATAACTCACAAAAAATCGTGTAAGTGCGATATATGCGAGTTTGTATAATGGTCTGCCGTGTACAAGCGCCCACTCAAGGCCGCCATCTGTTAAAGTGCTAAGTTACCGAGTCAGATTTTCATGCTATTTTTCCTCAGTCACCTTATTCTGAGTAAACCTGTCGATATCCCTAATGCCGAGTACCAGGAGAGCAATCAGTATCTTAAATATACCAATCTTTTGTTTTACCCGAATGGGGTTCGAACTACCGATCTTTCATTCTCGAGACAGAAACTTTATCACTTGGCTACGTATGGAAAAATTCTAGATTTAATTTGTACCAAACTTATTGAAAATCTACAAAATATTTCCGTATTTGTTTTCTGCAACATAGGGTAAATACAGAACAATATGTGATTATCTTCCCTTGTCTTGATATTTTCTCACTTATTTCTTATTTGCTTAAAACACAATATTTTTTTATAAACTAATTGTATGGATGAAAAACGGAATTGACACAAATAATTGATAATCACTTAAAACGTGTTTTTGAGAGGTTATGTTTAGAAATAAATTCACACACACACACACACACACACACACACACACACACACACACACACACATTTCGAAGTAGGCTTATGAATACAAAAACGTTATAAATGTTCACTAAATTTCTCAGCACGGTATTATTTGTAGTTAACGTTATCTATTCGCCACATATTTGAGATTTTCTTTTCTACTTACGACAAGAGTTGAAAGAAACTATGAAAAGATATTTGAAAAGACATATTTAGTGTTCTGCCATGATTATTTGCCCAAGAAACATTCCAGTAAGAAGATTCCGATCATTCTTGTCCATTGACCTATCAACAAAGCGTTTTACAGTTTCATTCATTCGTGGCATGCGAGAAAACTTCTGAGTCACGAATCAGCAGAAAGTGAGGATGATGATGATGTAGACTTTGATCTATTCTTGTTTTACATTTTAGAGCATTCAACACGTGGTCTTAGTCGATGAAAATAAAGCAACTGCATACTTATTCACACTGTTTACTTTTTTTTGTGGCATTATTTCATTATTGTAGTGTAGGATTAAACCTTTTGGAATGTCTTTTTCCCTAAAATTGTTTTCTTCCTTTCTTTCTTTTAATTCCTTTGTAACACAGACATTTTTTTTTACCTTTACAGCAAGTGTTTTTTATATTAACTGTCTTATTTTTAGCCATAATTTTCTGTTTTTATTTTGATTTACCTTGACATAAAGGACTTTCTGGTGTTTCAATTTCTCTCGGACGATGTTGGGAGTAATTTATAAATTTAACGCTTCATTCGGACATATGGACCAATTTTTTAAGAACTGATATGGACAGATGGATCTTGTGTAAGTAGAGTTTCCAAATTTTGTTTTAGTATTTTTTCGTTAACCTTTTCGTTAAAGCTTTATAAAAAATTAGCCCCCCCCCCCCCAAGTCTTGTCACTGCTTCTGTCTCAATATGTGTGGTACGGAGGATCATTTTATACAGCTGCAAAAATAATATATTGGCATAATATTTACATTTGCTTAGCAACTTTACTATATAAACATGTTTGAGACATGTGGCAAATACGGTACAATAACTGACATTGATCACATGATCATTACACTATGCGTATGAATATTTCACTTTCTGGACTATTTTTAACAAAACAACAACACAGCCTGAGAAAAAAAATATTTATTAATTTTAAAATATACATTGAATTAAATACACAACGGAAAATTTCCAATCATCTAAAAAGTACCCTAATTTCTCCCACAATACTGAAAAAGTGTGTATGGTACCATTTGTTCTATAAATTTTATTTCCCGAGCTATGGAATTTCACCGCCAGTTATTTTAAAACCAGTCATAATTGAGTTTCACATTGACGAGTCTGGAGAATATGTAACTTAAAAACATGAAATACAACCAAAAAATTTTCAGAGGGGAGATATCTCATACAGACGAAAATAGCAGATGTTAAAAAAGAATATATATGCATCTGAGACGGTCGACTGTCCTGTAAAATGTTAAACCGCTGTTTCCAGTGCTTCGATAAAACTGACAAAAATCCCAAAGTTTGTTCAATCAATATAATAAAAACGCCATGGTTGGTCCTGAAGAGTCTGATATATGGTTCATGTTCAAACCACTTTTAAAACGCACATTTGCTCGTTTTTATCCGACATATGCCATGCTGCAAATGTTGAAACTAAATACACTCCTCGCTGTTTGCGGGTGACGGCCATTCAGCATCTCAATGACCCGGGGTACGAAGCTCGGCACAAATTTGTTTATGTCGAACCATAAATGAGAAGCTTCTCCCAATCTTACAACAGAACTGTCTCAAAACAACAGAAAAAACGTCATAGTCACTCATTGTCAGAATTAACTCACCCTGCAAAAAATTTAAACACTAAATCAGCTGTTGTACCGCGCCTAAATGGGTTACAATCTGGGTCGCATCATGTGGTCAGTTCCACAAGTTCTACGAATAATAATGACAGAAACTATGACTTTCCAAAGCAGATTACATTTCCGTCATCCAATTAATTCACTCCTGGTTTCTTCGTAGATTCCAATTTTTCGCACTGCACTTTTAAATTTCCAAAAATGACAGCGAGAGTGAGACATCATTTTCGTGTCAATCTTCGAGACTGTTCACTTGTTCGTCATCCGCCTTAGGAAATTCGTTTTTTTATTTAAAATAATTTCGTAAAATTGCTGGAAAGTTACTAAATTGATGTTTTATATAAAATGTGCAAAACAATGTGATGGTTAATAAAATATTTCATAATTTTTGCGAGTTCCGTGTTTTTTCATGTTGTACTATATTTTGTTTACATTGTTACGCTGTTCCAATAATTGACCCCGCTTCTCGTTGAAGGCGGAAAAATTCAAATTGATGTGACAAAAATTCAAAAAAATAAATTAATAATTAATATAATGTAAATATAACCATTGAACAGCATAGCTATGGCAGTTATTGGATTATAAATGCCATAGCTTTGCCAGGCAAACAAATCATAACGCGCTAACGCGCGTTATTCAGTTTGCCTGGCAAAGCTATGGCATTTATAATCCAATAACTGCCATAGCTATGCTGTTCAATGGTTAATTAAGACTAAGTGGGTATGTGTAATTGATTTTCTTATAGTCATAGGAAACGCGATTAATATGCAAATAACTTGTCTTAAAAATTATTTGAATAAAAGAGTTTGCGAGGTCATGAAAAAGAGTTTGGCAAACATCAACGAATAAATTCTCACACCAGCTGCGACGTATGATGGCACAGAGGTGACATGAAATATATTTTTCTTATTACGTGCGCACGTATTACCTTTTACGTGCGCACGTATTAACCTATTACTTATAGGTAATACGTGCGCACGTATTAGGTTAACCTTTTACATGCGCAGGTATCACGAAAAGGTAATACATGCGCACGTATTTGTTGCTACGTGCGCACGTAAAAGGTAAGACGTGCGCACGTAATAGGTAATACGTGCGCACGTAATATGAAAAATATATTTCATGTCACCTCTGTGCCACCGTAGCGACGGCATTTTAGACTATGTAAATGTTTGTTCTGACCCTAAAAACAGCCATTAAGTGTGTCAGGGTCATATAATATTCAGACTAAAGACCGTTGCTTCCAGTAAATCACAAACGCAGTGTCAAGGTAAAAGAAATAGTAAATTGTTCTCACATTGGTTAGTCATTTATTGTCTTGTTTGCTTGTTATCAAAAATGTTTCCTGTGTCATATTTCAGTCGTTCTGGCTCTTTCTAAATACAGATACTTTCAGAACAAATTGTTTTTTTGTTCCAAGTCAAAGTATCCAATGATCTTTCGATAAAAGTTATAGAACATTGATGATAAAATACGATATGTTCGCACACAATAAAACTGACTGTCTCTATGTTTGCATTAGAACTACCCATACAACAGAATGTCAACCAAAATATGATATGTACGCCGATGTGTTATAACACTCATTGTTCTAGAAATGCTACATGCAAAATGTCCAATATGTCATACTTCGGAATGACATTTTGGATTGTTTGACACATTTTTTTTTTAAATTGTGCGGACTATTTAGCTTTTATTACCAAGGGTATATGAAATAGGAAAATGATAATTTGATAGATTATGCATTAGGGGATACAAATCAGATTTGTAGGTGAAATTATCACATCATTTTACATTTTATTTTCCATTAACGAATAATTCCTAAATGATTAATCAGCACGTTGATAGTTATAGTAAACACATTACAACGTACACAGATGTACATTAAAAAGACATTTGAAAAACACAGAACAATCAAGTTTACTAGAGTTTTATTATCAAAGAAAAGAGTAGCGTAAAAATGACATCGTAATTCTCAAGGTGTAATTTTTAACGGCCTTCAAATCAAAAATTACCTTGAAGCGGTGACCTGAAACAAATCAGTTATGATTTAATTTAGGAAATACAAAATCTTGTGTTATAAAAACCAAGATCAAACATAAAATTTTTAAGAAAGGGGAGAGAGAGAGAGAGAGAGAGAGAGAGAGAGAGAGAGAGAGAGAGAGAGAGAGAGAGAGAGATACTGCTAGTGATTTTGTCCTTTTTTCTGATTTGCTGTTTGTTTAACAAACCTAAATTATTTCAAAGACACATCCGCTTAAAACGAGTCGCATTACAATGTGTTTGCAAGATGTCCATTTTTATTTGAGTGAAATATTCTTCATAGTTTGCGTTTTAATTAAAGATAATCGAATTGTAATTAAGAAAAACAAACAGACGTTAAACTTAACAGGAAAACTATTCTTGTTTTAAACTGTAGTACTTTTTTCTGTATCTTCTGCATGATAATTGTTTTCGTCAACACATTGCCACTTATTTCAAATTCCACCTTGTTACATCAATGAAGAAGAAGAAGAAGACGAAGAAAGTTATTTATCCGGTCGATTTCCTCGATCGATTAATGCCGTGTTTCTTCTGTCGAAAATCAATAATTGTATAACTTTAATTAATCTAATATGCCATTTTTCCTCATTGATTTCATTGTTATAATTCACCCTTTCTTATTTCCTTCCGATGAAAAAAATGTTTGAAGAAGTAGAAAGATTGAGACAAAATCATTATAAAGCTTTAACCTTTTTAAGTTGTTATGGATATATAAAACTAAGCAGCTATATAATTCATAGTAATACAAAAATGTTCTGATAAAGTTTTTATGATCTAAAAATATTATCCAAATACCTATTTTTTTTTTTTTTTTTTTTTTTTTTTTTTTTTTTTTGGGGGGGGGGGGTATTACTTTTTCAGTGCTATTAAGGGAATTATATTGACTTTTTATTGCAAAAACTCATTACATTAACTTTTTTATTTATCTTCAAAAAATTCCTGCCATTATTTATTCAGTCTCGCACAAAACATGACATTTAATTTTAAAAAATAAACCGTCTATGTCGATATGGCCCACATGTATTCGCACTGGAATTAATTTGATTCGATATCAGCTATTTTATCAATAAAATTAAACAGAACTTGAATAGATATTCAGTAATTTTAATGATTGTGTTTGCTGTAACATTTCCTTATCAGTTGTACCGGTAAAAATCATTATGATGCACTGTAAAATTAATGTTTGCACGAAGCAATAATATCTGGTAACGAATTCATAATCAATTTCTGCTTCATTATATGCAGGCCAAATTAAATCTCAAGGAAATAAGCTTTGTTTTCTGTTATTATCTGATACATTTTTCTAGCCATGGTGTAATTAAATATTTTTAAAACATAGGTTGCAAGTTTTGTATTTCCGTGTGCATGTAAATGTTTGAAGAAATACACACCGAAATACATACCTACGCATCCACTGCCGCAAATTTTTAGTGACGTTATCAAAGAACTGACTTTTGTTTTGGCGGAAAAGGCACTAGGCCTTTATCTCTTAGGTCAATATTGAAAAGGTTGTCATCAGAAACTAGTCACACACACACACACACACACACACACACATATGGACTATCAAACAATAACCCGAATTTTAAGTGAACATGTGTACCATTTTCGAATTACTCAGTGCTCTGTCTACAACGCCCATTTTGAAATAATGTTTGGACCAAAAACAGGTTATATTATCTAATTCAATTTTATTTTATATATGTTTGCGAATTTATATAAATAAATTGTAATAATCGATGACTTGTACAAAATTAGATCTAATTTATTTTTAAAATTACACGATAAACTTACACAGATACTACTCTTTTATTCATATTTATTAAGTAGTTTTTGTAATTTCTTCATCATTTGTTCTCATCTTGTACTGATGTCCTAAAATATGTTGGCAACAAGAAAGCTTATTTTTATACTTCGGCTTCTTTAAAAACAATGTTCCCATTAATGATAATGTTGACAATTATTGGTCCATAAATATGTTTGAACATAGAATTGTCTCGGATTAAAATAAAAGAAAACGTTTGGACTTTCAAACGACGTTTAGGATATATAAATTTAAATATATCCAACTGACTTCTTTTCATCTTTGAATGATTTTATCCTTTTAAAGCGTTATTACTTCACCGACTGATTGAAACTGAGAAATTCGCAGATTTACATATTTGAATTCTAACTCGCAGATTGACATACATGTATTTCACATTCTTGCTCGCAGATTGACATATTTTAAAATCTTGCTCGTAGACTGACATATTTCCATTCTTGCTCGCAGATTGACATATTTCACATTCTTGTTCGCAGATTGACATATTTTAAATTCTTGCTCGTAGACTGACATATTTCATATTCTTGCTCGCAGATTGACATATTTCACATTCATACTCGCAGACTGACATATTTCACATTCTTGCTCGCAGATTAACATATTTCCATTCTTGCTCGGAGATTGACATATTTTACATTCTTGCTCGAAGACTGACATATTTTACATTCTTGCTCGCAGATTAACATATTTTCATTCTTACTCGCAGATTGACATTTTTTACATTCTTGTACGCAAAAAAGGTTTTGGAAATACTTTGTACATGAAATAAGCAGCATGCTTCGAACACCAAGTGCATCTCGTCTATAGCTGCTTACATAGAGGTTACATTTCGTACTAGTAAAACATACACTTAATGTTAAACAAATGCTATCGTTTCTTTATTTCTAGTTTTTCCCGATTTTAAAACTAATCTTTATACAGAATTGAATGTGTGTGTGTGTTAGTTTTCTTGGATCAATTCACTTATTTCTGCATAACAAATATTGAATTGTGTAAGAATATGATTATTTCCTTTTCAAATTACTTACCAACACTAATTAGTTATCATCTGCATTATTGACAGTTGCTAGCTGAATGTACCATTATAGTGAATCTAGTTATCTAATAAAAAGGCCAGCAAGGAGTAGCTATAGAAGATCGTGTATCTACTAACAGTTGTAGAGAGAAGAGATTACCGTGTGATTTCATTTACGAAATATCAAATATTATCCCATGTATATACTTAATACTATTTTGACACTTGCTTTTTTTGTGCCTCTTAAAGGAATCTTTAGCTATATTAAATTGATTTTTGTTCTGTTTAAAGTTTATGATATCCGCATCCAATGTGTGTTGATCTTATGTTATATACTTAATCTAATAACAAGCACTTGAAAAAAGTTATTTCCCTTATACATGTATAAATACATTAAACAAAAATGTTTTCTGACAAATTGGAATATATATATATATATATATATATATATATATATATATATATATATATATATATATATATATATATATATATATATATATAAATTTACTTAGGTGTACGAAAATAAAAAAAATCATGTAGAGTTTCAGACATTAATAATTCTAAGTGATCTACACTAGTTTATGTTCAAATTTACATATTTCGGATGTTTTTTTAAGCAGTCGCTTGAGTGTACAGGAAAGGGCTGTGATACCTATTCCAGGACTATGTCAGATATTCGGTTTTGACTGTTTATTTACAAGATTAAGGGTTCAAAAATATAATTCAATGTTTCAGGATGTTTTATTCGGCACACATACATACTCTTTTAAATTCTATGTTACATACAGTAGGATGACATATTAGTACACTAGTGTATCAGTATTGATTTCCGGGGTAAACAATGGTGTATGATAGTTATGAAACCACCCAGGCAAACACTTCATTTTCACAGATTGCATTTTTGTTTGATTAATTACAAAAGTTTAAAATGTCATTATTCATTGTCAAATCAATAAATAAAATAGTGTAATGCATAGTTGTGAACTATTAAACAACTGCACTGTTCCTTACAGCATAAGTATCTCAGGGGAGATAACTTTATGATATAAATGCAGGAGTTATATTCATTGCCACACCTGTATTTGATACTGACGTAATACTTGAATCAATAAAAAATAAAACCTGTCATATAAACAAATAAAAGAAACATGTTTTGCATAACCTTTTCTGTAACAGGAACTTAGGTTATACCCCCTATGTTAGATAACGAATGTACGTACATACAGGATCATTAACATGCCGGGATTGGTAATAATGCGCTATAATACTTTATGTCAAAATACAGGTAAATCTTTGCTAAAGTAAAATTTTAAAAATGACTGTTTTATCTGTCTTCAATGAGGTTAAATAGCTGCTGAAAAGCAAAGGAGAGGGAACGGTGTTAGTTTTAACTACGTCCGTGTGCAACTTCGGAAGCATGGATTTGGAATAAATAGAAACTCATTGAAATGATTTACAGTGTTTTTATGCAAATACAGCTGTTTATTGATTGAAGAGTAGAACAATTAGTAAGAGCACCAGACAGGGTAAACACCATCAGTTACGGTAAGTATTATTGACTGTTTGTACAGATATTTGTGCTTCTATTCATACACGGGTTAATCAGTTACCATTGTTGTATATTTAGTAGTTACTCTTAGTGTCAGATTTTATATATGTTCCTTAAAGCTTTATTACCTCGTGTTAAATCATGTGTAAACTGCACCTAATTTTCTGTTAACTCATAGCTATTGTGGATATTTATTTAACGTCTATGACCACCTAGGAATTTAAAGTCTTTTTCTGACCTAATTTATCATTATTAACACAACTGTTTTTAAAAGTAAATTATCTTCAATTTGTTCTATTAAAAGTCGCCGTCGCTTCTAATGTAGCTAATGAGCCGCCATATTAATGTTAATTTTTATTTATTTATTTATTTATTTATTTATTTATTTATGTAACAAAAACAAAATCATATATATTCTTGCAAGTTAATACAAATCATAATATCCATTTTTATTGTAAATTATTATCCATTTTTGAAATCTAATTGATTTCTAAATAAGCAAGTATATGGTAGCTTAAACAAACATATGAAATGTTTAGCACTTTTTCTATATTCATAACCCGTCGGTAAATGGTAGAGTGCTCGCTCTTTAAGTGGGAGGTCGTGAGTTCGAACCCCGGCCGGGTCTGACCTAAGACTTGAAAGTGGGTAGTGACTGTTCTTTCGCCAAGCACTAGGCATTACGAAATGAAAGTCACGGTTCATTCGGATGGGACCTTAAAATAAACTAGTTCCCATGTCACGATAGGCGTGGCACGATAAAAAAAGACCCTGCTGTAAAATGCCATCAGCGCAACGCACAAGCAAAATTTCTGCATTTTCGCCTATAGCTGGTGACGTCTCGATAAAAGTGAAATATTCTTGACTGGGACGTTTAACACCATTACTCAACTTAACTCTAACTCTAAGCATTTTCACGGTGCCTGTCAAAAGTGAGTTATTTTTTAACCAATATACACATCATTATGTGTTTGTGTTTTCTTTGCATTGTCTTATGGTTTACTTATAGTGTGTTATGTTGTGTTTACAATTAACAAAAATGCTTTTTGTCGTATAGAAAGAGATAAAATTAAGGGTCGAATAAAAAATAAATACAATTAGCAACGAAAATATACAAAAAAATATTCGGTTGATTGAAAGAAATGTTGTTTAACATTACATCAGCAATTTTGCAGCTATTCGCGACAACAGCAATTAATAACTCACAAAAAATCGTGTAAGTGTGATTGGATTTCAAAATTTGTAAAGAAATTAAAATTTAGGACTTGAAAGTACTTCTTTTAAATTTTATTTGGATCCCTTGTTATTTCTATTCAAGCTGATATGCTAGGAGTCGATTTTGTTACTTAAAAGTACGTACATGCTGATACAATAATTCATTTAGGATCTTTCAAGCTAATGAAAACTTTCTGAGCGGTCAAACAATTTAAAACTGTTTGTAATTTAAAATTATGATACCATGTTTGTTATGGTAAATGCGTTTGAATATCATTTTCTATTTACTAACTGTTTTCCAGTTTTAATTTGCTTTATCAGAACATCCAATTTGCTGTATTTCTAATTGAATACGTTAATTCAATACATTTCTATTAACTGTTTTGGTCTCAAATTCTTTAAAATAATAAAATGAGAATAGATAATGTTTACGTCTATTTAAAAAGTTATTGTTTTAGCAATAAAATAATTCTCTCTTTCGCAAATGTCATATTGAATTCAGCAAAAAACATATTCTTTAGCAAAAATACATTGTTTTCCAATTTGAAAATCATGTTAAGATACATAATTATTATATTCTATATTCCCCAAGTGAAATTCGTTATCTTCAATACCTATGAGGTCCTTCCTTTTAATTCCATGCTTAACAGAGTTTACCGTATACAAACTTCAAGTACCAGGGGTAGGTGGTGAATGAAATTTCGAAGCAAAAAAAGTACAGTATGCATTTTATATTTAAAAAAAATTGTTTAAGATAGTTGATGATAATTATCTTAAAAACCTTTAATTGAAAAATGATGTTTTAAAAGACGGAGATTTGTTTACACAAAAACTTCAACAATATGTTTCAAAAACAGGTGTTTTACAGGCGTATAAAACTACATTGTATTTTTGTCTTTAGAAAAACCAGAATTCATTTATGAATTTAAAATGTATCCTTATATACCATTTCAATACATTTAAAACAGAGGGTCATCTATAGCATCTAATGTTGAACTTACTTCTGGTTTGTCATAATATACTTTAAGTTTAAACAAGTTGTTTTTACACTGCCCTAAATGCCAAAAATAACAGTTTTTGAATATTCCCTTTTTGCTTTGTCAAGAAAAGCTTGGGTTTTTTTTTTTGTCTTATTTTTATCAAAATCTTGGACGAGTGTTAAGCTAGCCAAATTTATATGACATCCAAATTTTAGCCCTGACATAAATAGTGCACTATGGACTCAAATTCTTATGCTGGTAACATATTTCAATGGTCAATGGATTCAGGTTAGACACATTTGAACCCTTAGTAAACCCTTACCATTCCAATATTGCAACTATTCCTAAAACTCGATACCTAAGTTAATATAACTTATTTTGTATTGTTATTCGGAACACATACCTTCTAACTACACTTGAGGTCGGTTTCAGATGAACTCATAATAATACATAAAATGGAAATTTAGGCAAATAAAAGGTGTAGAAATCTAAAGATAACATATTTATAAAATTAATATTCCACTTATCTCACGTTTAAGCAAATTTAATGGGGTGGCAAGCTATCTGAATATGTAAAAATAAGTGTTTGATTGAGAATCGAAACAGGGACCAATTACATTTTATACTGTGTTTGACCAACAAAGCTACAGTGTTGAGGGTTTTGTATTTTCACTTCAGAGAAGTTCTTTTCAAAATATTATCGATGTTAATAAACTTATTCGATACAGGTCTAAATGTGAGTCATGTGAATATATGCATTTCATCATTTTATACAATAACTGACGCTACATGTGTCGGGGTTTGGGCTTAATGAGCAATTGTGATCGCAGAGTCTGTGACGGAGCATCTTAAAGCATACATTCATGGATGCGTCATATAATTCTGTGTCATTCCAGTCCAAAGCAGATCCATACACGTGAACAATCTTCAACAATGTTACAGACACGTTGCATTATTAAACTGATGCCTGCAATGTGTTCCTTTATTTCTTGGATCCAAATATTGGGTATGATGTTATCTACTTTACAAGCAGTAGTGGCATACGCCATGGTGTGTAACACGCCCCATTACATGTACATGAATCGACACAAGAGATCGGTAGTTTTGATTTAATGTCAACATGATAAGGAGAGTTGGGAAAGATCAGCGCAATTAACAAAATTATCCTCATGGAATACAGTAATACATTATCAAGGATCTTTCCTTTCGATCTTGCTTTGTGCTGTTTTTAAATCTTTCATCATTATTTTCATTTTTGTTTTTATTTATTTTTTATTTAGTTTTATTTTTTTATTTATATATGATTAAAATAACAATAATAATAAAATAATATTTATTATTATTATTATTGTCGTTCTTCTTTTCACGTAAGGTGTATCAAGTTGTAAATGCAAATAACGTATATTGAAATTAAATGATGGTTGCGTGTTTCTTTTTCTGATTTTGATTAAATATCATATACATACAAAACTTTTATAAAAAATATATTTATAATCGATTAAAATAACAGAGAGTAACGATGTTTTGCCGCTGACTTTAAGTCTAACAACTCACTCACATTTTTTTTTTCACTCCCAACATAAAAAAGGGAATTAAACGCTTTTGGTTGCCAGTAAAAGAATCTGTGAATTCGTTAAAATGATAATATTTATCAAAAACATCCATTTTTTAGAGACGTTTCTAAAACAGAAGAACAAACATGTACAGGGGACACTTCGTAGATGTTTTATTTGCGTTTAAGTGTCAAAGAATTTTGTTTATCAGTTGGTTCAATAAATGTCAACAGTTTTAAATTTTAATTTGTAAGGAAGGTAAACACCAGCGTGAACAACAAGACAACGGAGGAATTTCAAACATGTTTTTATTCCATCAGGGCAATTTATAACATTAAAGTTAACATTTAACTTTATACAGATAAAAGTGTTTTAATTTTCAAATGTCTCCCTCAATTTATTACATCAATAAATATTATATAAAGCAGTTACTAGTTTAGTTAACCAACAGTTTTTGTTGTAGATATAAAGCGTTTTATGTCAAATCTTTATTTCACACTTTATTTTAAATGCATTACTTAATATGCAAATAAGATTCTCCTGTCTCTAAAACTACTACTACTAAATATAAAGTATATGAAAGCTTAATTAACGATTTATTGAACTAACGATGATTATAAATGTTCGTTAGCTTGCTAATTTGTTGATGAATAATTACTTCTCAAAACATTAATCGTAAACTAAACAGTTTACTTTAAAAGTAATATTATAACACATACACACACACACAAACACACACATTGTGTATTAACCTCTATTTTATTGGAAATATCGTTTTAATGCGGAATTGAGTGTACATGAACCTATTTGAGGTTATAGAGACGTTAGATTCGTAGATCTCAGAATGTCAAACATTGCCAATCACACTAAAATTCCGTACCAAACACAAATCCCTTTTATTTCAAATTTGATTTATTTTATGAGAGGATGAATTGTTTTCATGAGGAATCTCTGTTTTCGTTTTAAGAACTTTTTACTCTTTAGGCAAGTGCCGACACCAAGGGAAGTAACTCTATTCAACAGAACAGAACAACCAATCTGTATTAATAAATGTATAAAAAATTTCAAAACTTTCCCGTCAAGTCTACTGTCGATATACCAGTATTTAAATATTCTTCTGTTCTGAATTATTATTGAGTGTTATTTTATGTTAACAAACATGAAATTAACCTGTTGGGATATTTAGAAATGAGAAATGATTGTTGAAAAGTGGGGTGGGTTGAATGCACTCTACTGAAAAAAAATATACGAGAACCCAAACATATGTATTTTACTATTTTATTCAGTAAAGCACATTCGAAGGAATGCGTGTGCAAATTTTCAGAAAATCCCAATTAGGGGAAAATTTTTGGCCTCTGCTGTCGGGAACTAACTTAAGATTTGTGTATTTCATGTCCTCAAAGTTTTATTGCCTCTTGTGCTTGTACAAATGAGAGTATTTAAAAAAAAATAATGCATAAGAATTTTGAAAAAAAACCCAAAAAAACAACGATACTCAATTCTTTAATATATTCCATATTATCATTATAACCTATTGCTAATTCCTTTTTTATGTAATAATATTTGTCACGAAACATTTCACAAAGTTAATATCAATTCAACTGAATATGTTTAATTAAGGGTTGATTTTTCAATGAACATTTTACCCCTCATTTGAATAAACCCCTATGGACAACTTAAAACGAAGACAACAGATGTAAGCTGTTAAACCTATTATTAATTAACAAAGCTGCAATAATGCTGACAGCAGCTATGCTTCATCACGTGATCATCGCAATGCTGCTTCTAGGAAAAATCATTTCAGGGTTAGGTAAAGTCCATCTTCTAAAAAGATGTATTGCGTATTAAGACATAGAGTTTGAATATTTAAATTATCATTATTAGTTATTGATAATTATCAACAAATAACAAGCTACACAGCCAGCCGACCTTGCCTTTGACTTTATCGTTGATTGGTCATAAAAGATAATAAAATAATTAATTCCGCCATGTAACACCTTGCAGAGTTTTTTTCATCAATAACATTTACAGTATATATATATATATATATATATATATATATATATATATATATATATATATTACATTCATTTACGAATATGAAAATGAAAATTGTTTGTCAACGAACATTTTCTGTTTTTAAGTTTCGTGCAGGGTTATTGCTTTTATAAACTACGATAATAATCAGCGGCTTGCATTATTCATTATTTACTTGCTTTTAAATTAATTTGTACTAGAAACAAACGTTATTTAATTTAAATCACTAATAACGTACATGTTTTTATTTTACATCACAACTACAGCATTTATACTGAATACTTATTAAATATTAAAAAGTGTTAACCAAGAGACGTTATCGAAAGAATAAACAAAGAAAATGAATATTAAGCCCTCGATTAAAATCTGTGTAAAGTGCAAAAACACTTTCCGTATGATGTTTGTGTTTAAATAAAAAAAAAAAACCGTTATCTTAGTAAAAATATAAAGTACATGTACAACTTTTAAAAATACTCATAAGATTATTTGCATTTACTAAGTAATTTTGCTAATCTGTGTACCCGAATTTTAATCTCCCTCATTTTAAGGATATTAACCTTTAAGAATTGTACTGTTAATGTTTTGTCAGTTGCATATTTCATTCCTATAAGGCCTTTGTTTGCGAATCGTCTTAAGGTTTAACCAAAATCGATTTTGTCATGTATATTTTACCTGATGAAAGCCAAACATTAAAATAAAGCTTCTACGTACATATGGCAAAGGTAGGTTGATTGGTTTATTTTTGTTTCATGTCAAATATTTCAGCTATTCATGAAGAGCTAATTTTTCATTAATCTCGAGGATCAATCTGACTCAATATTCCGTTAGTTCTTTAGTGTGCACGGGTATTTTTAGAATACCAGTGCGAACTTACGGCGAGCTTTGAATACTAGAACACGTGCACACGTTTGCATTACCGCAGTAAAACATCGCTTACCATGTAGTTTATTATACGGATACCGAGTCAACGTGGATGAGTTGAGTAATGGTGTTTAACGTCCCAGTCAGAGATATTTCACTATATCGACACGTTGCAAGCTATAGGCGAAAATGCAGAAATTTTGCCTGTGCGTTGCGCTTGTGGCATTGTATAAGGGTTTTTATCCTGCCACGACTATCGTGTCACGGGACCTCGTTTATTTTAAGTTCCCATCCAAAAGAACCGTGACTTTCGTTTTGTAATGCCGAGTGCTCCTTGAGTTTGAGGTACCTTGAGTTTGAAAGTTAACGCCTTAATGACTCGGTCACCTGAGGTTCAATGTGTGCCAACTGTGACAACTGAAAAAAGGTCTTAACAGTTTTAGGCGAATGATAACAGCGTCGACTTATCTATTGTACGCATTCGTGCCCCCAACAATGGATTTCTAGAAATCTTTCGACCTGTTTTAAAATGACCCAGCTGTCAAGTTTTATAGTCATTATTTTAAGCATAATGTGAAATTCTCAAACTAAACGTCTTTACAATATGTGATTTCTTGTCTAATTTCCATTATTGAACCTGAATTATTGCAATTCTACTCTACTTTACATTGATATCCAGTCAAAAACATATCTCTCGATACACTAATGATTTAATTACAAAACTCGTGTCTCTCTGTCTAGGGGCATTTGTTGTCAATGTAAGAAAAGAAAAATAATCTATATCTGCATTTAGCATGCATATATGAATAGATCTTTACTCAGTTTTACGAGAAAAAAAAACAAAGTTTCAAGTCGATCGGCTGGATGACGCTATGAATTTAAATATAAATTTTGAACGATTAGGACAATGACAAGAAAATATGACACAATATATATATATATATATATATATATATATATATATATATATATATAAATATATATATATATATATATATATATATATATATATATATATATATGGAGGTTAACGACATACAGAATGTAATATGTAGTTCAAAGTTCAATCCCGAACTATCAACAACAGATGTTTTCTAGGGTTTGAAGGATAAAATTATATGCTATTGATTGATATGTATGCCTATAATATAATCCCTTTTATCCTTGATAGATACTTTATTTTCGTATTTTTTCGGATATTGTATTGTTTGAATATCTACATTTTGCGAATAAAGGCTGCCTTACTCTAATATGTAGCAGATGTTGAATATTGTCTAACTATTTTAAAACCTTTTTACTGTTGCATATAATAACGGTGTTTAACTTTTGTTGAAGCATGAAACAGGTGTGTTGGCACGTTTTTCAAATTAACTCAGATTAAATAACCAAAAAATGGTAATATCAGTTGCTTAAAATGATTTGCGCTATTGACGACTGAAGTCATTTTGAAAAATACGGTTTATCTGAATTATATAGGTAGGTATTTTCTATTACATATAATATGACTGACGGTGTGACCGTTTAGAAAGCGCAGCTTTAAAAGGGGTTATCTCTGTTTTTACTAATTTACAAAACTGTCAAAAGATGTAGTTTGGTTTGTATTGGTATACTTTTGTACTGGATAGGGTCATAACCATGTCTATCAATCTTTGTTTTTAATTCCAAAATTAGCATACGATCTATTTCGAACCGTTCGATGTCTATTGTATCTTTCTATATTTATAACGAAAAGTCCCGAGTACTTTTGAAAGGATTTTTTGAAGTCTAGGATTGCCAACTACTAGAAATCCAAAGTACTGCTGGAAGCCAAAACAAAATGCCAACTACTGGAAATCCAAAGTACTGCTAGAAACCAAAACAAAATCTAGCCTCAAGCATATGAACTTTGACTTCACACCAGGTAAAGTACACAATGTGTGGTCTTCAGCAGGTTTCCACACAGTGTCTGTGAAGAAAGCATGTATAAAAGCTAAAATAACTGACAGGAATGTACACCTTAAAAACTAACAGATCAAAATTCCGAGCTAATTGAGAGTCGTCAATATGTAGACTTTGCTCTGAGGGAATCAAGGACATTAACCACTTCATTATGTGCTGCAAAGTGTCTGATACAATTTGGCAACCGTTTCTAGAAAAATTAAGAGCAACAATACAGCAGTTCAACACTGCTGAATTTGAAGAAAAACTAAAGAATAAGAGTCTATTGTTACAGTTAATAATAGACGTTACACATCCATCCATACCACTCTACTTACATAATGGTGATGTAAAGCGTGAGATAGAATGTATAGCCAGAGGTCTATGTTTTGCCCTACATAGAGAGATGTGAAAAAATGGACTTCTATATGGGGTGATGTACACCGTACAGGGAGTGCTGGATTTATATAGTTTAGTTTTAAAACTGTCTTTTCTGTAATATAGTGCTCTTACCTTGCTCAGCTATTTTTTATCAGCCTTTACAATATGCCTGACTTTTAATGTAATGCATGTGTATATAGTTTTATTTTTTAATCAGCTAGAAATTGTTACATTTTGCATAGTTTTAGTAGTGACTATTTTTTATTCATATAAACAGTAGATAGTGCTTTTAACGGTGTTTTTATTCAATGAACCCGCACATGCAATTCTAGTTTATAGTTTTAAATTACCGTTGCTGCAGTAAAAATACAATGTCTCAAAGTGGTGCGCCAGATAGTGGCGGGATTTCCACAAAGAAAAAGAAAGTCTCTCTTGATCTAGCGAGATCCCGTGGATGTGACTTGATTCGAGATTCAACATGGAGGCTTTTTGCGGGAAATTTCACGTGAATTTGACACAAAATTTTCAACTCACCAGTATATGATTGTGATATTGTGGTAATAGAAATTTCGTAGTTTTATTCGTTGCGCTTTCTATTACCTTGTCATCTCAGTCTTTCAATGACCTAAAACGATTATCATTTAACTGAAAATTCGCATATTTCAATATAAAATACTACCCGTTTGATGCAAAATGAATATATTTTAGCTTCCATCATCATTACGTCACGCGTATAAAGTCACACCATTCAGGACTACTTGCACGAGTCTTATTCATCAAAAATAAATTATACTTGTTGAAATGTATTCATCATAGGCGAAATACTCGCGATTCACTCTTCCAAGTTATCGATAAAGTAAGTTGTTGAAAAATCGTCTGGTATAGAATCCAGCGAAAGAGCCGCCATGTTGTTTACAACAGTGACGGCGCGTGCTAACCGTTGCCATGAGTGGGCGTGGCGTGGAAGAGTGAATTGTTAATATTTAAATATGATTTAATAATCGTTTGTTGCCATTGTTAATAACTGCATACATAAAGATTGCTTGGAAACAAAAATCAACAAATATCCCCGATATAAATCAGTAAATACATGTACATGACTTATACCGAGGTTTACTTATTTATTACTAAAGTAAATTAGACATTGCAGATGATTTATTTGGTACTACTTACTAATATATTACAGTTTTTATACTTCTTAACTCGTTTTTCTACGGAATTAATATGATCTAAAAACTAAACACAACCTTTTCATTATGTGACCCTTTTGCAGTGAAATCTCAAACTGTTTAAAAAAAAGTAAATAAAATAATAAAACAAATGTTTTCCTTACATATATATATATATATATATATATATATATATATATATATTTATCTCATATGATCTCTAAAATTGATGTCTTTTGTATTATTCATTCTATAAAATGCTGCTGAATTATCATTGATGTACTTTTTCTAGACAAGGTCAAAGCATTTTAGATTTTAACGACGTATCCATTACCTCTTAATATTATAGTCAATTTCAAATGTAATAATTATCTTTGATAGTTAAATGCCATATGCTATATTCCTATTTGCAGTGTAGTTTAGTTTAATCTAAGATATTCAAAATATCGACCCATAATCAGTTATTTTGATGTGTAAAACATTAAACAACAAACATGCTATGGAATGCTTTCATATAATTATGCTTTCATTCTAATTCAGATACGATCAAGAAACAATAGTGTATGACAAGGTTTGATACACCGTTGACTGGCAGTCATATAGAGAGAGCAGATCAACAATAACTTTATTACAGAGATACAAATTGTATCTACATCATGTGTGTTTAACCTCGATCAACAAGGGTAAATCGCCAGTAGTTAAGTATCATTATAGTGTTGATTCAGAAGACTCAAATATCAGCAGACTCTTTTAACTATATCCACGTATTTATATTTAAATGACTCTACTTAAAAATTCATCGCATTATTCGTATATTAATCGATGGGAATTCAAACTTGGAAATTTTAAATCAACCTCCAGTTAGTGAATAATTCAATTTATACAAGGCTTTAAAAACAGCAAAAACATTGTTTTAATAATAAGCTTTTTTAAATTAAAAAATATTACAGTTATCTTTATATACACACATGCTTGATAATTGTTTTTAGACTGTGAGTCTTTATATTTTATTACCTAAGATAGTTAAGCTATTTAGAGTAAACGGTGATTTTTAGTATGGAAAGTGTTTCGAATGATACAATATCGTACATGAGAATATTAGAAAACAATTTTTCAGTTACACTTCAGGATCTCAATGATGAGGAAGCCAGTCGTCGGTTGGCACCAATGATTTATCTTGGAATTTTGATTTTTGTTGGAATACCTGGAAATATAACAGTTCTTATAGTGTTTTTAACAAAAGATCATCGATGTTCTCATGAAACATTTATTCTAGGATTAGCTTGGATTGATTTAATTGCTTGCGTGGTTTGTATGCCTTTTGAAATAATAGAAATGAACTTCCAATACTTATTTTATTCGGCTACTGTTTGTAAAGTTTTTCGATTTGGAGATAAAGTAATTGCTTACGCGTCTATATTTGTTATAATAGCATTATCTGTTGACAGATATCGGAGGGTATGTCATCCCTTCAAGCGTCAAATGACGATCACAATGGCAAAATGTATTTGTTTCGCGGCTATTTTTATTTCACTTTTGCTTTCATGGCCTACGTTATTCTTGTCTGGAACCAGGACGGTTGATCTTGGATATAATATAACGGGGTTCGACTGTTCCACATCGGATACGTACAGAAAAACAGAATTTCCATTCATTCATAATATTGTTTTGTTTTCTGTGTTTGTAGTGTGTCTTGTGACCTTATGTATTTTATACATACTTATAGGAAGAGAAATATTCTCTCATTATCAATTTAGAAGCATATTTATATCGTCAGTTGGATCACCAAAGAAAAAGCAAAACTATGACATGACTCCTTCTGAAACATTAAATGGCAATGAAACAGCAATAGAATTAATTAACATGAGATCAAAATCAAATAGTAATACGTCACTTTTAAAGGAGCTGTATAACCTTGCAAAACCTAGGCATTTATCTGATGAAGAAAAAGAAAGGAGAAAATCAAGAAAAGTAACGACTATAGCATTTTTAATAATGCTATCTTTTACCTTAAGTTATCTACCGCATATGATATTAGTGACGATGACCGCCATTAAGCGAGGGTTTCTTGTGAAGCCTGGACCCATATCTAGCTCTTTATTACCGATAGTAGTAAGATCATTTTTCATCAATAATGTGATTAATCCTTTTATTTATGGTATTTGCGATTCTCATTTTCGTGCTATGTTTAAACAAATATTTTGTAAGCATTTTAAATGCGGAAATACTGTTTGATATACGTAAAAGCTTTTATGTCATAAATACCAAAGTATTCGTATTAATTATACCTATATTATGTTTATCTGAAAAAATAAAATATCAATAAAGTCACTTTTGTATATTTTGATTTCAAAACAACAACTTTATTGACTCTGGAAGAAATGTAAATCAACCACAATCGTAAGAAATGTTTAACAAAAAAAATCTGTATTAATGTTGATATGCACAATGTGCACATAACGAAAATTCATTCCTCATCAGTGACACTTGAGGCCAAAAATGTTGATAAATAAAAAACAAAAGCCGCCAAACATTTGCAAATTAATAAATCTAAAATTGAAAACATCAAATGAATCCAAATCCAGCTAAGGAATGCTTTGCTTGAGGGAACAAACCTTATTTTAGAATAAGTTTCAAAAATAAGGAAGGCAAGAAAACAAGACCAATCTCAATTTGGAGAGGTTTTTTATCAATATCGGAGAGTAAAAATGTAACGACTAAAAACAGAGATCAATGATTACTTTTCATATGTTTTAAACACAAATAAATCTTGCTTCAATGTTTATATTTACCTATATTTAGAAAATTAAAAAATAATTTAAAAATATATACTTTCGTAGAAATAAAAAATATCTCAAATAATAATATCCTTTTACAATTTATTTCGCTTTTTGGGGCATATTCGATACTCTCAGTCAAAATACGAATAACTACAACGTGATAATGGACGAATTTACACGAATGTATTGAAATTATTTCATTTAATTCTTATAACTGCAGAACGAAGCTACCATTGTTTGTACCAAATGAAAACTAATATAGTTTGTGTGGAACAATTATTTAAAGACAATTCAAAAGCAGTTGTTATGATAATTGTCAAAAATAAAAGATAGTCTTTGCTTTGTGTTTTTTCGTGGTTTTTATCATTATCTTTATTTTGTCGTGTTTTATTGGGTTTTCTGTTGCGAAGTTTTTCATATGTTTCTGTTAAAATATATAACAAATACCTGCTAAATTTTGATGTGCCAGATGTGCACATTTCGGAAAATCATTCCTCGTCAGTGACATAAGTCTAGGGTCGAAAATTTTGATAGATTAAAAAACCTACGCCAAACAGTTGGAAATAAATGAATCTAAAGTTCCAAAAATATGTGAATCCAAATTCAGCTAAGGAATGTTTTGCATGAGAGAACAGACCTTAGTTTTAAATAAATTTCAAAAATTAAGACGACCGAAAATTTTGCAAAACAGTATATTTTCTGACAGCACAAAGTACTGCCTACCGAGTTATGGATACCCTCGGGAAGTTTACTCATCTTTTTATTATACATAATACTCTGCATATAATGTTGGTTACAGAGAAATGTCGAATTATGGGATTCTCAATACTTTATTTGGTACTTTTATTTTTGTGTTCTGGTGAATTCATTTGTGCTTTCTCGAAAATCGACTTCATTTTAAGACAAAACAATTTAATACTTGACCAAATTCAGGACATTATTGCAGACCTGCATTAGCTTACATGGGATTGTACGTCTATTTCTGTATATCGTTAGGCCCAGTTTTTAGTCTATCAACATCTAATATGATATTGAATATTTCTCTGTTACATTTTATTTTTATAACTCCGATATTACTAACGCATTTATGCATTAAGGCTTTTCTGCAAATACTGTGTTTAGATTTCTTATTTATTTTTTATTTTATTTATTCATTTATTTATTTTATATTATTTTATTTTATTTATTTATTTATCTATTTTATTTTTTATTGTTTGATTTGTTATTTTACTTATTTTTTTTTTTCTTTGCTTGGCGTGACAGGTCATGTCAAATTATGGAATTCTAAAAATTTATTTGTTACTATTTTTTGTATTCTGATGAATTTATTTGTGCCTTATCGTAAATATTGACTTTATTATACAGACAGACAGTACAAATTAATAATTGATCAAATCCAGGCCATTATTGCAGAATTACACTCGCTTACAATAGGTCTATTATTGTATATTGGTGAGCAACTTCGTAAGCTACAAGCAGCAACATCTAATTAATGATCTTGAATACTTCTCAGTTATATTGCATTTAAATAATTCGAATATAACTGACAAATTGACTCATTTAGGCTTATCTGTAAATGACTTTCAAATATTCGTGTTTATTTCTAATTTCATTTTTCTTGCTTGGCATGAGAGGTAAAATTGCATCAAGAACATATTACCACCTTCAAACTTAAAACTAATTAGGCTACATCGTTTTAGCAGTGGATTTACTCGTTAATATGTCAGCTGGCATAATGACATTTCTGTCATTTGAGATATTTGTATTATGTATATAACAAGATTCTAATATAGAAGATATCAATTATTAATGCATTAACATTGTTATTGTTTGGCACATATAAGTAAAAAAACAAACGTTTTTTGGCTTAAACATTATTTACAATTAGCATTTGGATTTAATGATTAAGTAATTAGAATCTATAGTGTTCAAACATTTTGTGCAATCATGACTAATTCATGTTTTATAAGGGCTATTTCTGTATAATCAATAAATATAATAGACATGGTTTCTATTGTAGAAAATTGACAATTTTTGCAATATTAATAAGCAATGTTTAAATCTTACAAATTCTTAGATTTACAATTAACGAAAATTCTTAATATTGTTTAAAAATATACCCTAGTTATTTTTTGTATGACATTCTTGGGTCATTTAGATTTAGATTTAGACAAATAGTAGCCATTGGGTTCAAAATGGGTAATTGTAAAGATACTCAGTAAGGAAAACTATTAACTTTGTGTATGTCAAGATAATAGCACAAGAAGATTGAACCTGTGAATTATCCTGAAAACTATTATGTTTTTATAATAATGTTTATGTTGATATGAGTTTTGGTTATTGGTTTAAAGGTCAATGATATAGGTGCAATAAGTATACTGAAATGATAAATCAACTGAACATTATCAACTTTACTTTAGGTACAACATGCATTTAAGCTTTTTATAAAAGAAACGTGACTTAATGTTTCTGATTAAGTATTTTGACAGTTCCAGACTGAGTAAAAATAATTCTGTGATTGCAGTACATGCCTTTTTACTTTGTAAACGTTTTGGGATACTTCTTTAGAGGAGCGTTAAGTCCAATAGGCCTCTTGTTCAAATTGTTACCTTTTTGTGTAAATAAAATAAATATATAATTATCTTATAGTTATTTGTTTTTGCATAATTTTGGAAATTTTGCATTTCGATTTGATCAGGTTTTCAGCCTTCATAACCACACTAGTTCTCCAATATATTTGGGCATTATTGGAACATTTTTGTTATTCTCAAGAATGACTCAAATATATCTCAGCATAAATATTATACAAGTTTAGTTCATAAACGCTGCTGCTTTTATTTAACATAATTTTTTATAGTTATATTATTCTTGAATAACATTATATCCCTAGCTACTGTCGAACTTTTAGCTAAAGTCTTCTTATTGTTCAAGTTTTGAATGTGATTGTTGATGTAACATTCATTGTGAAAACCCTTGACAATGTGATGCTGATGAAGTTCTATTTACCACTACAGGAACCTGGTGAAAGATACATTATTCACTTTGCAATCGACTTATTGTAATTCTGAACACAGTATGTGGTCGTCTGAGGCGTTTGTTGATATCAGATCGATTTTGATCTCATAAACAATCATAGTGTTTATCCTTTCAAGCATGAACTTTGGAAGTTGTGTATAAATGATTAATTACAAAACCCCTATACGACAATATTTTTGTCACTGCCGGTTCATTACAATACAAATACGGTGAACTTTAATTTTTATTATCAACCAAGCAATATGTATTTTAAAACATCTTAACATTTGAAGTTTTAGATTATTTTTAGACTTTTATTTGGATTCAAATTGTTAGCCTTTAACACGATAATTAGATATTCCTTATTGGTCAATGAGATGACTAAATTTACTCTTGTTTGCAATTTTTAATATTCTATTACTCGACATTATATTTTAATATGTCGACCAAACACTCATGAACCTTCTTTAAAAAATATCAGAATTTTTAATTTCATAAAGATTAAATTATTATTATCAAATATTATTAAATGTACAGAGTTAAAAATTACTCTTTACCTGATCGATGATAACACTTAAATAAAGGTTGTGTTGGTTGGTCAAAAACTTTTGTTTTGGGAATTAATGTCTGTATGACACCTTAAATATACTAGTAACACATTTCTTGTTTTACTCTTGAAGCTGCTCTAGTCAAAAATTGAATATATTTGTACTTATACAACATGAAAACTCGAGTATATATTTCAATATTTTTTAGTTGAACTTAAGTATTATGATTCTTATATTTAAAAAAAATGTTTTAAACGAATAACTTGCTGAAAGAATAATGTTTTGAACTACCCACCTTTCCTAAATATTGATTCGTCAGCAAAATTCACTTCGCCTCTGTTTCATCAAACAATCAGAACACATATTTAAGAAATAAATGAAATTAAGCTGTGATATATTTTATGTGATTGATAATAAGTTAAAACAAATTATCTGTTTTAGCTTTTACATGTTTGTCAGGCTAGAAATAGAATTATAGTATTGTTGGATAACGCTTTCCAATTGTCCTCTAGACGCATTATGCCATATTGTGCCGTTATATTTTTTCAGGAATTACAGTTTGCGAGTAACAAACGGTTTTATAATCATATAATTTATATTTTGCTAACCATAATTTGACATATATGACATTCCAAATGATTCTTTTGTAGTGAGTAACGAACTAGATTTTTAGAGAATGCATTATTATTATGCCAGTCTATAGAACGACAAGCTAATTGTTAAAGCAATACACCTCTCTTTTTTGTTTGTGAAATTAGTTGATAACGGTGACATGTTCTTATACTTTTGCACCCTCTGCAAGATTATTTGCAAATTTTATTCAGACGTATATTTTTTTATTTTCATAGTAAACAAGTGACCTAAAAATAAAATAAAAATTAAAAAATCTAATAATGTGTTACCTAAAACATGAATCTAGAGACTTCCTTTTTCTTTAGTTAAATCAGATATTTTATTGAGTTAGTTTTTTAATGAATAAGATTTTTTTTTCGTGACAGCAGATTTTAACTTCAAATTACCATTTAAAATGTCTTTACAGTTGTAAAAATTTACAGTAAGTTACTGCATCAGAAATAATAAATGAAAATGAAAAAAAGATAATATTATTTGTCTTGTTTTTTTTTTTTTTCTTTTTCTTTTCTTTTTTTTTTTTTTTTTTTTTTTTTTTTTTTTTTTTTTTTTTTTTTTTTTTTTTTTTTTTTGCGTTTGTTTTGAAAAACTCTTGTTTAAAAGAAAAATTCTGTCTTCTTTTTCATATAATCTACTGGAACTCCTTCGGGAATAGATGCATTTTTATTCAATATCGTACTACCAATCTATTTAAACTGCTTTGGGAATAAATTTTTCTATTTTACATGGCACTGCTAGGACATTTTTGCTTTGATTCTAGTAAACTCGTTTCTGCTTTGACGTATATGGACTTCAAACAAAACAAATTAATGACTGATCAAATACAAGACATAAATGCAGACCTTCATCTGCATGTAAGATTCGAAACGTTTATTATATTATATCGGTGAGCCTCTTCCAAGTTACAAGTAGAATCATCTGGTTACTGTTATTGAATAGATAATTTATTTTGTATTTTCATCACTCACATAACGAAGATAATTATCTTATTATGGTTCAACTCAAAGTTCATTGATTTAGAATATTGATATTATAAATTACTCCCATAATTATTAGCCGTGAACTCAATAAGCATTGCTAAGCTAAATTCAATCTGATCGAAAACTATTTCATTTACAATTATAGTGTCAATCCACTATTTGGATTTCGGTTACGAGGTGTAAATGAATAATTAATAACAGCATGCATCTTTCAGACATTTTAACTTATCTGTCTTATATCAGGTAACCAAATGATGAAGTTTTGTGGGCAATATTCATAAGGTAAATTGAATTTAAGTCATAAAACCGTTCTATCACTGATTTAATTTTAATTGCTTGAATATAGACATTTTCTAGAATTTAGATTTAAAATTCTTTAGCCTTTTGGTAAATAATTTGCAAATCTAAAAAGGAATTAAAAAGCAGATATGCATTTTATGCAATTTTAAACCATCAGAATAATTTAAATTTAATTTTTAATCAGTCGACTTAACACATTCATAAATGCTTCCATTTTGCTGTTATTTGTTTCAAAGCAAAAGCTTAACAAAAGGCGAAAATAGGGCCTGTGATGCTTAACTGGCTGCATATGTAAGACACTGTTTGTTTTTGTTTGTAATGCTGTTTAACGTTCAACTCAAGAATATTTCACTTATACGGAGACTGACAGTTTTGGAAATTGTGGAAGACACTGGAGTATCGGAGAAAACCATGCCCAAGCAGAAAGTTAACTGACATACTTTCACAGATGAAGTTTATGTGCAAAGTCAGGGGTGAGAGGCGCTGTGATCTGTAACATTGAATGCTTAAGACCACTGGGCCACTGTGGCCCATGTAAGACAATGTGATGTGGTTACCATAATTGGTTCATCAGCTAAAGATGGGAAATAAATTTAGCTTATGACCATTTTTGCGTCAATGTGCAACACACACATGCAGGCATGCTTCGCTATGCCATAAACTCAGCTGGATTTAGCCAGTTGAGCTTAGAATGGATCCACAATGGCTTTATATATATATATATATATATATATATATATATATATATATATATATATAGATAGATAGAGAGAGAGAGAGAGAGAGAGAGAGAGAGAGAGAGAGAGAGAGAGAGAGAGTAACGACGGGCATCTTGGACTGGTACAAACTTTTTTCAGGCCGATGAGGGAACCTTCCACCAGAAATTTGGTTCCAGTTCGCCCAGTGGTTTTAGAGGAAAAGATTTTGCACCTAATTTGCATATTTTCTTGAAAATTGGGTCAATAAAAATTTTCTCAGAAAAATAACATTATATATTTTGAATCCCACACAGTATACTTTCTATATTTAAAATTTGAGCTCAATTGGTGGAAAAAAGAATCCACAATGGCCATTTTTTTTTCTATTTTTAGTTACGACAGCCATCTTGGATGTCAGGCGGGGTTGCTTGGTACAACCTTTAGTCAGCCCTACGTAGGGACCTTCCACACAAAATTTCATTCCAATTGGCCCAGTGGTTTCAGAGGAGAAGATTTTCAAAGATTTCGCTAAATATTACACCTAATATGCATAATTCTTGAAAATCAGGTCAACGAAAGATTTCCCACAAAAACCGGTTAAATATGTTGAATCCCTCACGATATTCCTTGTATATTTCAAATTTGAGCTTAACTGGTTGAAAAATGGATCCACAATGGCCATATAAGTGTTTTTTTCTATTTATAGTAACAGCGGCCATCTTCAAAGTTGGGCGGGGTTGTCTGGTACAAACTTTAGTCTACCCACCATAGGGATTCTCCACACCAAATATGGTTCTAGTTGGCCCAGTGGTTTCAGAGGAGAAGATTTTCAAAAATTGATTTAATATTACACCTCATTTGCATAATTCGTAAAAATCGGGTCAACGAAAAATTTCTAAGAAAAACCCGTTACGTATGTTGAATGCACCCCGCTATCTACTCTCTACATTTCAAATTTGAACAAAAACGGTTAAAAAATTACTCAACAATGGCTATTTGTGTGTTTTTTCTATTTATAGTAACAGCGGCCATCTTGGATGTCGGGCGGGGTCGTCTGGTACAAACTTTAGTCTACCAGACCAAGGAACCTTCCACACCAAATATGGTGTTAGTTGGCCCAGTGGTTTCAGAGGAGAAGATTTTCAAAAATTGATTTAATATTACACCTCATTTGCATAATTCGTAAAAATCGGGTCAACGAAAAATTTCTCAGAAAAACCCGTCACATATGTTGAATGCACCCCGCTATCTACTCTTTACATTTCAAATTTTAACAAAAACGGTTAAAAATGACTCAACAATGACTATTTATGTGTTTTTGCTATTTATAGTAACAGCGGCCATCTTGGATGTCGGGCCGGGTAGTCTAGTACAAACTTTAGTCTACTCCACCTAGGGATCTTTCACACCGAATTTGATCCCAATTGCCCCAGTGGTTTCAGAGGAGAAGATTAAAGTTTACACACGCACGCACGCACAGACGCACAGTCGCACGCAAAACCATGCCATAAGCTCAACTGGCTATAGCCAGTTGAGCTAAAATCTGAACATCATAAGTTACTTGGTCGAAGCTAACATTAAAATCACATGTTGATAATTGATGACATCATCTTTGTTTTGTACATAAACGGATAAATAAAACTTTCGCCATCCTAACAACAGATGATAGATACTAATTTCGTCCTTTTACGTTTGAAGCAGCTAGTGTAAAAATAAATGAATAAAATAGGATTAAATTATAATTTGAGCCATAAAGAAGCTTGTAGATTGTAGATTAGTCTACAGATTAGTCAAAATATGTATTTGTGACGGTACGGTAGTATTTGTCACATTGTCGTTAAGGGATTTTCAATAATACATCATTACGATTGATAGGCTAGAAATAGAAAGAATCTCGATAATCTTGCTGTATTGCGTTTTCGATAATCCTCTAGACGCAATATTATAACAGAGGCGATATAGTGATTTCTCAAAAGGAAGGTATGAGAATGACAATCCCTCATTCTAATGTATTTTGTGTGGTGAAAATTATTTGACATTTTTTACCAATGAAAAACGTGCATTTCAACTGGATAATCATTAACATGCAATTAATCAATTGTGTAATGAAAACAAAGATTTATAATTATGTACATTCTACAAATAACACAAACACCTAATCTTTGCCTAAATTTAACTCGATCAAAACAAATGAAAGTAAACCTTCTTGTTTTGTGCTATATTAGCAAGGTTTTTTTTTTTTTTTTTTTTTTTTTTTTAATTCTTCACGCAGTTTTGCCAAAAATGCAAATCAAAATCACCTCCTCTTAAACTGCTAAGCTGTTATGAATAAAACTTCAATCCTTGTCGAACGTAAATATTAGCAAACTACATTGCTGTGCATTTAGTAAATAAGTTACAATTTTAAACCATTGTTTGGAAATATTTTAACTCTAAAACTGTTGAGTAGAAAAAACGCAATAAAGTTTATGTATATTAAAATCCAAAACGTACCTTATAACTAAAATTGATATTAACATGCTAGTGGCAGACAAAATACTTTCAGGCATGCTATGTTAAAAACGATGTTCACCATTACAAATTATTAAAAAGGAAATCAGTCATCACAGTAACTATATAAATAAGTGTGTGTGTGTGTGTGTGTGTGTGTGTGTGTGTGTGTGTGTATTTAACATCTTTAAATGAATATAATTGTGTTTGACGCCTATATCAAGATTTGTATCTCACAATACGCTTTATTTTTGCATAAGTCTATACAAAATCTAAATTAATTTGAAATTGCATTGGGTTTTTATGTAATTGATATATTTTCTTTATGTAATATAGTTCCATAATGTTATCCTGTAGGCGTTGTTTTTGTTAAATAAATAGTATTAGAATGATCTTGGTGAAATTACCGACTACAACTATTAATATTAAAACCATATAAAAACAAACTTAAATCGTATAAACTTGGACGACTTCAGAATTTATTAAAATTATCGATTTGATACGTACTTGAACAATTTAATGATCCCTTGTGTTTGTGTAAAAAGGAGCAATTACGAAACCAAGTTTGACTTAAAGCTCCATTTAAATCCCTGCCTGCATCAAGATAAGGAAACAGATCGAATGTGTTGATATACAATATTGCGTTATGGTACAGAAATTATTGAGTTGTAAATCCTGAAAATGTTAATTCTTCGATTTCTTCGTAAAACTATAAATTTCTAAAAATTTTAAATTATTTTAAATTACTTTAGAAACATGAGTTAAGTTTCGGGATGATATGGTTAATTTGCATGCACTTAGATGCAGGGTATATTTCAAGGTAATTGACTCGATAAAGCTTAACCAACAACTACAATTTAGTGATCTTTTTTATCTAATTAACAAAATATAGCCTTTTTCTAAATATACATCATTTGACTCCTAAACCATTGATTATGCAAAAAATAATAGTTTAATTTTGCGTCAAAAACTTTGGAAACTTTTGAAAATTTTGAACCATGACAACAATAGAACTGTTTTAAAAAAAGAAAATGTAAATATATCCAATGTCCTTAAACAGGCATTTATCGTTCTTTTACTCCTCATTCATCTTTTTTGTTTTAATTTCATCTCTTCTTTTTGACAATTATTGTTTGCAGTATGTAAATTTGATTGTCTTTTTTACAGTAACATAGGTCCGTTGTTTTATTTTTCCCAACAAATATCAAACAAGCATCTTATAAAGCACGTTTGTATTTAAAAAACAAGATACTAAGTTGTGTATATCATAGCTTACTGTTGGTATTTTAAGTCATCGGGAAATATTGTTCAAAGTAGCATAGCATTAGCATCATCCTATGTTATCAAAGCTACATTGGTTCGAAAGCCAAGTATTTAGAAAATACCACTACCTTATTATTCCGAATGCTCAAATTTGAAAATGAATAGACATGGTAGTATTTAAGCATTGTTTTAGTGTAGTTTTAAAGGTTATTCTTATGGGACATGTATTATGTTTTGTGAGAAACCGTTCTTTTCATGGTAACATAAACAATTATCAAAAATTGCTTTTTTTAAATAGGAAAAATCTGATTTGAAGAATGAACATATAACTGACCCAACATTTCAATGCAATTCAAATATAGCTTCATTACATTGCGTATAAATAAGGCCTAAGTGATCAGCTGTTATTTGTTATGGTGCTTCGATGCTTCGATGCAAACACGTATACTAGTTTTAATCAAACAGATAAAAAATTTGTTTCCATTTTGTCGAAGACGCAATGCAATCATTAAATATAAATATGTTAAACAGAAACAATATAAAGAAATTAAAAAAAAAAAAAAAAAAAAAAAAAAAAAAAAAAAAAGGAAAATACAAATATTAAAATATTAACATTCTCTGAAATCAAACTTTCTGTTTAATAAAACAATTCAATTTATTAGTTTTTTTAATTTTTTTTTTTTTATCTCAATCGAAATATTCATTTTTTTGCCACATACATAAAAGTAACATGTGAATTAGTAATAATTTTACTTGGAATAAAGTACCTAACTGCTTAAATTGACATGTTAAAGATTAAAAAAAAACAGAAGCAAAGAACACATAAGATCTCTGCAAAACGTACTGGCATTAAACTCACGGTATTTGAGTTTCAAAGAATTTGCCTTGAGCTTTGTAATATGTTATATAATAGTTTATTACACGATTCGTAATATATATATATATATATATATATATATATATATATATATATATATATATATATATATAGCGGTAAAACTTACTTTAAAATTCAGAAACAACACGTTTTTACTAACGATAATTAAAGGCACATGTAACGAATTGCAAATGCTTTATCTCACAACGTTCAATTTGTGAAAGAAATTTTAAACTTTGTTAAATGTGCATGTGTTTTGTACTATTATTACAAAAATTAGTCTTACACATAAGGAGTACAATTATGCATTGCATTTCTAATTTTGATGTTTAAGCTGTTTTTTCTGAAATTAATTTCCAAAAGTTCGGCAAATCAAATAGTCATTGTCGTGGAGTTAAGCCAACGATTTAACTATTATCACTTAAATTTTTAGAAGCTTACCAGAACAAGATTTTTATTGCCTTGTAAAAATATTCTGTTTGATATGTCGCGGCGTAGGCAACGGCTACTTTTGACTTTAAAAACTCAACAATAAGTTCACACAGACACATCCGTATCAACAAAATGTATGGTTTAAATTTGTTTCTAAATGATAGCAAAATTTAAAAAAGCTATTAATTAGTAATATGTTTCCGTAATATAAAAACAGTATAAAAATCATTAAAAAAATACAATCAGTAATAAACAGGTATTTTCGATGGCTCTTTTGGAAAAGCATATTAATATTTATATGCAGCATTAAAGGAATAGCATAATGCTTTAATTGTATAAACCGATTGTCATTAGAAGATGCAATAAGTATTATATGTTTTATTTTAATATTTAATGTTATCGTGTGTTCGTGTCCTGAAATCTTATCTGTTTACATTTTCTATCACTTCGTAATTTTTTTAAAAATCTAACTGAGCACGTTCATTGGATCATAATAATTATCTTATGTTCTGCATATGCTCCAGATAATTTCCTGAAATTTAAAAATTTAAGTGATTGTTGCTAAAGGAAGTTTGTTTTATTCATGAAAGATTACAATTTCAATATAACAATAACAACAACATCAATAAATTATTATTATCAAAATATATTTTATAAGAATTTTGTTTCAGTTAAAAGCAAACGTATCCTTTTCCAACTATATTCAAGAGCATTACATTGCATATTCACACCTTTGCTCGTGAAGTTGTACGCAGTTTTTCTTTATGGAATTTAAAAGCTTTATGTCAGTTGTTCTTCATGTGTAAACTTGTTTTGTTTTTAAGTTTAAGCAGATTTATCATTTTTCTTACTTTGCATAAGTAGCATATTACAAAAAACAAACGGTTAGGTTACAACCATACACTCATTTGTTTGAGCATATTTTTTTTTTCTATAACATCAATCGTTGAAAGTGTTGTCCGGCAATTTTCCATCGCAATTTGTGACTTTTTTTATTATTAATGTTCAAAACACAAGATTTAATAACCACTTAAGTTTTTTTATAAAAAGAGCACCCGCCTCAATACCTTAAAAAAGCCAGTTTTCATGGTTTTTACTTTGATTTTTGGGATTGTAATTTGGGCATGTACTGCCATATTTGTGTTTGATTTCATCAATCTAAAATGTGAATAAAGATATCACTTTAAATACTGCAAAAACGTACATAAATGGACTTACGGTGAATATGCTAATATACGGCAAAAATATATGACAGTATATATTCATAGAAAGTTTGGGATACTAGTGTATTGCGTATGACTTGACATCTTGACATTATCTGTTTCTTATCTGTCTTGCTGCCTGATATTAATATCCGTTTTATATTGTTTTTTTCTGTATCTATGATTACCTTAATTCATCATAATCTTTGGTATTTGTTTTTGTTGTAACTTGATACATTATTTTATTATATTAGAATTAAATGTTTATACAAAAAAGTAATCATTTTCATCAAAATTTTTAACAAAACACCCACGTGGAAATTTAATGATCCGTTTTGGTGTTAAACTATTTTTGTACAAATAGAAAACAAAAAGAACAGAACACAGAAATAAAGGGATTCTTTTCAGAATATAGGATATATTTCATTATATTTTAATAAAATGGTCGTTATCCCTGATTTAGAATCGTGTTCATTAAGGATATATATGGATCTGCCAATAAAATCGTGATGTCAGTTGTTAATATGAAGCTAGAAAATAAGACATTCACAACAATAAATTATTCTAAAATAACCTCTAAATGTCATAAGTTCAAATGACCCCAAAACATATTTTGTTCATATTATTTTTCATTATTAATTTATATATTCTTATTATGTGACCAGATCTTAAATCATACAATAACGCTCTTAAAATTTTCCATAAAACATTTTTAAGATAATTGTTTTTAAAAGATCACTGGGGAAATAAATCATTATTTTTGTCACGGAATAATAATTGTTTTGCGCCAAGCAAACTGTTGTTTTATCTTTGAGGTAATATTCAATATTTTATAGAGGTAAACATTTAGAAAATATAATGTTTTCGTTATATTAGCAGCATGTACTGCAATATATGCCAAATACTAGTATAATAATGTTTCCATTTTGGGAATTCCTTGCGTTTTTTTAATATCACGATACCGTTTTATTCGAATGTTATTATAAGTATAGTTTGTTGGTCGAACAAACAATGAGCACACACACACGCCCGCACACACACACACACACACACACACACACACACACACACACATATATATATTGTATATATTGATTACTATTAATAATTAAACTAAATTTAATTATTTATTGCGGATAATACTGAAATCTATTCTTAAAATTGAGAATATGATTTCATCAAATCGTTTACGTTTTAAAAACTGATAATTTTAGACCGACATATGACACAATTTTATTTTGTGATGGCATCCCCAAATTTTAAAATAAAATGCCTGTTTTGCTTTATTAATAACTATTGCAAATGAGTGTGCAAAAAGTAAATATTTGAAACAAAAACAAAAATATTGAAACCAATCAAATATTTGAATGCTAGTTATCGACAATGAACGCGAGTCATATAAAGATAAAATAATCAATTGAGTTCCTATGATTATTGTATGTCAAATACATTGATTATGGTTGTTCTTAGTATCAAGTAAACCATTTAAAATTGATATGCCTTAATGTTGTTTTATTAGATGTTTTATTGCGTAATATGTGAAATCTATACATGTTAGATGACTGCCTCCAGAATTTAATTAAATTTTTATGTGGTTGCTTTCGAAAACCTTACATAGCCATATTGACCTTTTATTTGTCTATTGATTTTCGTTGTATAACATATGATATAGAAAAAAGTTTTGGGTGTTTTAATGAGATTTTTAAAATAAGCTTTGTTATAATCTTATTTACAACGTTATAAAATTCTTTCCTGGTTACAATTAAAGTGCAAGGCTCAAAATGTTTCAGTACATCATACCTGTCTTTTGATAATAGTTATCACACGTATTAAATAGAAAAATAAGTTTGCATTTGAATAAGGGGTTTGGAATTAGCATAGTTATAATCTTAAATTTAAAAAGATGTAAAAGCCTGTTTTGGTTAAGGTTAAAATGTACTTCTGCGTCAAACAAGTATATTTTACATGTGTTCTTCAAAATATATGAGGAAACAATCATTAGGTTTAACCTGTTTTTAAAAATGTAGACGGAAAAAAAGTATTGCCTCAAATGTCAGAAACTTTGATCGCGTATGTTTTGTGTTCGAAAAATTACTACACCATATTTATCTTAACATATGTCATTTCAAATTCTTTTTACAAGTAAGGGTTTAATCTCCTCATTTTATAAATATGAAATGAATTTAATTTATCGCCAAATAAAAAATGCACTTGACAGCAAACAATTCAACGAAAATATATACTAGTAGATAACATTAATTATATTATATATGAGGATTGGTTTTAAAAATAAGAGTTCTCAAAATGTTTAAGCCATTGTACAAATTTTATATTATAAAGGTTTAGTTTTCAATGTTACCTAGCTGACATGTGGTACTTTTTAATTCTTTAAAAAATAATACATTCAAAAGTAGCACATGGCAATTATCATGTTTATTGTTCATTGTATGACACAATTAGATCACGTTTAATTTAAATACATGCTTGATTATGAGAAAGCTGTAAATATATATACATAAGGTACAATTACATAGATTAATGATTACATGATTAATCATAATGTTGTTACATGTCACATAGACAATTTTTTAAACTTTTTAGACGAACGCAAATAAAATTAATTCCTCTGGAATAAATTAACCAAAATTTTGATAAGTATGGAGTAATAGTTCCTTGTTCCTTTCATTCTCAAAATTGACTTAGCTAGCTAGCCTTCCGGAGCACCCGGCTTCACTTTGTAGATGGAAGTTCACGTTTATAAAGAAATTTGCAAGTTTTCAAAGTTTTTTTTCCTTCTCTTTATGTCGATCGCCCGACATAAAGCAATAACACAAATTATAATCTTTTATCTTTTACCAAGCTCAGGTTTAGATGAGAGGTCTTAAATATGCATTACAAGCACAGATGTGTATTTTGCCGCCGTTCAGTTTTGTCAGTGTCGTTTCAAAGCACATAACCAATTACTTTCTGTGTTTTTGTTAACCCTTTAATTGACAGATACGCCAAACTACGCCATTCTGATTTTCGGACGGTCTGTTGCACAATGTTTGCTGTAAAATTGTTAAAACTTGTCCGATTGATGTAATTTTGGTACCGTATGAAACTATAGAAAATTGTCAACAAATTATATTCTTCGAGTTTTTTGATACGGAATACATTTCAATTCGATTTTTTCAGTTAAATATTACAAAGTGATCCTGTCCCTGACGTAGTGAAAAATTAGGAGTGCCGGAAAAGTACGGAAAAAGTAATTCATTCAAACTTATAAAAGTAAGTTTCAAACCCAAATAAAAACCACATATTTATGAAGAGCAGGAAATGGTTGTTTGATTTATGTAAAGAAATAATAACTTGAGCCATAAATAACATCGAATTCATTACTTCAAGAGCTACCACTTTTGATTTTCATGATGTTTTATTTTGACGTTTTTGCCCTCAACGGAAAAGCAAAACGTTTCGTTCTTATTTTCGTGGTGACACTGTTTGATGTATCTTTATAAGTGAATTTTCGAACTTTGATCGACAAATTTTATTGCATCAAAAAGGATTTTTTCTATTTTATACACATATAAAAAATTGAATTTTAGAAATTACTTCATTCAACAATTCTAAATCTTCGGCAAATGAATCTAAGGTAAAACTGGCATTTAAAAATAAAATTTTTTACTTGTCATTATTACAACTTTATGTTTGAGTCAATGTAATTTTATCCCGATAGAATCAATTCATCAGTTTTTTTCGCAACACAAATTGGAAATTTAATATGATGCTTTCCTAACATAATTTTTTTAATACCAGGGCGATCAAAATACAACTTTAATCATAATGTAGAACGCGATTTAAATATCTGTTTGAGGATTTATCATTGCCGAGTATCAGAATGTACACCGCGTTCGTGTCGGATAATCAGTCCGCGCAAACAGATAAATAAATGATTAAATAACAATAAAATAAGAAATAAAAAAACAACTTTATTTTACTTTATATCAAAATAATAAATATATTAAAAAACAATTGAATGCCGGGATAGATACTTGTATAACCCATGCACCCAACACATGTTCACTGCATATACCGTAATATGTGTCTTCTTCTACGTCCGAAGTGTTTCTAAAAATATAGAGGTTCGGCTTGGGTTCATAAATGATAACTATATATCATAACAAAGAATATATAAATACAAAGTTAAAGTTGTGAAATAAATAGAACTGATCGTGAGCATTGGTTTATCACAGCTATATGGACAAAATATATATCCCAGGGTCAATGATTTGTTTTGAACAAAAGTCCAGGTAATGTCCGCGTGGTTTCATGTTTTTAGTAAAAAAGAAAAAGTTATGATACAATATAAGGACAAATTCTTGAAGTTATAGAAACTCAAAAACATGCATACATAATGATTAGAAATGAGAACTATTTTTTTTTTTTTTTTTTTTTTTTTTTTTTTTTTTTTTTTTTTTTTTTTTTTTTTTGTGCATAAAGTTTTTAAACTATAAAAATTGTGTACATGGCGTTTGTTGTTTTATTTATTTTACCAACAAAAAAAATTACAAAGATTTAGTAAAAAGAAATGGGGGAATTAACTGATAAACCATCAATAATAATAATAATAATAATAATAATAAACTTACGTCTGCATAGTGGGAAATAAAATTGACTCTCGATAAAGTAAAAAAAACCATCTAGCTATACTGGTAAAATTTCAACAAATACAATTTAAGTATTAATTTTAATAATTTTGAATCTAGATTTAGAGTTGAACACTATTTTCGTGTATGTGTGTAAAAATAATTCATATCTGGTAATAAGGTTAATATAAGTATAATTTTATTTTTACTAACTTATGGAAAAATAAATAAAAAATCAAAATCTATGGGAAATAATAAATACAATATCTTCATAGAAGAGCATACTAAAAATTTGTAATTTTGAAATGCTTGTAGTCGCATCTAATGTCACTAAACAAATAAAATAACTTAAAACTTTCTTGAAAACATATGGTTAGAAAATACGCGACAAGTACTCCTGGTTCCAACATTTCTCCAGATTTTACAGCTTGAAAGAAGGTATCTTGACTTCGGCGCAAAATTTCATGTCTCCACTCTCTGAAATGTGTGTCCGTTGAGAACTCTCGAATTTTCACAAGACTGACTGACTTTTGACTCTCTCTCTCTCTCTCTCTCTCTCTCTCTCTCTCTCTCTCTCTCTCTCTCTCTCTCTCTCTCATATCGACTTAACCGAAAAAATAGTAAATAGTGATGACAATATTGTGTCATTATTCTGCAATAGAAGGACAATTCCTATATCACACAAAAAACATTGCCCAAACTCCGTGATAAATAAATTGTCTTAAGCATTCTAACAAGCCTAATATTTTAAACAGTAAATTTAGGAATACTTGTCCTTGTAATCAATGCAGTGCCCTTACTTTGTAAGGTAATGTGTAAATAATTCTTCTTAGATTTCGGTGGATAGTGTCACACACACGCGCGCGTTGATTCAGGGTGGCTTACTTGACAATGCTGTGTTTCCATAAGTTCGAATAGGTTCGTTTATGATTTAAATACTGAAATACTGTCTCAAGACAGAAATCAAAATTCTTCATGTAAAGTCAGATATAACTGGTAATGTGTCAATATAAATTAGAAAATATTGAGTTAATGTCTGAAATAACTATTTCTATCCACTAATGTAGAACAATGTATTGACATACTTGACAATCGGTTTTAAAAATTTAAGTGTAATTGATGAAAACAACTTTTCCCACCCAAAATGCATATAATATGTGAAATATGCATTATGAAACAGTTGCAAAAGCTATTTGTTGCAAATGTTTGATATGATTCTGTATATAAACAAGATATAAAGCAAGAACGAAAAATAATCTGGTCCACAGATAATCAGAGTTACCCTTGTAACAATAACAGGTATTAATCTTTGCCAAATCCTTAGTGGTTTTGTTGTTTTTAACAGTTATTACTCAATCCCTGTCGAAGCGATCGGTTTAAGAATGATTGAGGATACCCAGAGAAAAACACCAACCTTCAGAACAAATATGAACTTTTCAAACTCTTGGATCTGCTTGATTAGCTCGATTAGGATTCGAAACCAGTGGCGAGAGGCTCTGTAATCTGTGAGGCAACGAATTTCAGTGTTGCTTATAACTATGTCACTTTCACGCCTAAAATAGCTTAAGTTTGTCAGCCCGACGTTTTAGCATTCGTATGATGAATAAAATTCATATTGTTCACCTGCTGTTGCCTGCTTGACCTAGTCTGATCCAAGGTTGTGAATTACCAACTTTATCAAGTATCTGGCATATATCTAAAAACATATCATAACTTCGATACAAATTGAAACTTTAGACGTAACCAGTTGTAGCAGTGTATGTTTATTGTACTTATCAGATACTTATGTCATGTGCTGATTTTGAATTTCTATTAAAATAATGCACTCAACATCAACACGTGACACTTATTCCAAATATGAGTAAGTGCGTGTACTGCGAAAGCACGATTTCCCACGATTTAACCAAATTCGCTAGATTCTGTAATCATGGTAACGGATGTTGACTTGCAAGGAAATTTTAAACATTTTAGAAAGGCGTTTGGTATAATTATACAAATTTGATTCAGTATTTTAAGGGGGGGGGGGGTAGGTAAAAGATCATTTGTTATCTCGAGTTTTTTTCAAAATCCAAGATGGCTTCATGTTTTGAAACCAAGAGTTATGTATCCCTAAGTGAAAAAATGAAAAATTTAAAACAATCTGTGACTTACATTATTACTAATAATACATTTTATAATAAACGAATAATACTGGGTTGCACCTCTGATCATTTTGCATGAAATATATAAATAGTAAAATATCATGCTCTTTCAAGGTTATGATAAGATTTTTGCAATTTTTGTTGCCATGGAAACGGAAATGTGATTGAAATTCTAGCAAAAACAAAATTATCATACATGTTTCTAAATATAGATGTTTCTCTTCAATCATTCCTATACACTGTTGAAGTATTGAGTCGAAAAAATGTGTTCTTACGTGAACATGTCCATTGGAATAACAAAATATGACTGTCTTTTTTTGGTGTGATAAGATGACTGTAATAATCGACATCTCATTTTATGTGAAAAATGCAAAATTTCAAAAGTTTACATTGTGTAAGCTTTTATTACATGCTAAAATAAAAATGATTTGTTTAAAATGCACGTTTTCAGACTTCAGATATCTAGACATTGTCAAAAATTATGGATTCTTATACAAATTCTCGTTTAAAGTACACTTTTGTTATATTCGTTGCCATGATAACCGATATTTAGCTGAAAATAGTTTTGAATACTTTTTATTAAACAAAGATAAAATTCATATATGGTTTAATAATAATAAAATCTTTATAACATAAAGAAATTTGCGTCGAAATAGTGGTCTATTTTCTTCTTCAAATATAAATTTTGTATATAACGTTTGTTTATTTTTAAGAATTTAACCAGAAATACATGGATTTTGATGGTTTTATTTTTTGGTTAAACAAACAAATTTTGAAATGATCTTTCTATAGTATTTTTGAATGATGCCTAACTTCGATTTGTAACCAAAAAAATTTGTTTTGAAGTTATGAATGAATCAAAATAATAGCAATGTTTTGGAAATCAAGCAAAAATGTGAAAAAAATTAACACATTTGTGATGTAAATACTTTGTTTATGTTACCATGGTAACATATATTTCGATTTTACACACCTTAATGTAAAGTTTGTTATATAGGGATACCAAATATATAGGGTTGGTTATTAAAATTTTTACTGCAAATGTCCGAAATTTTGAATTGAAAATATGGTACATTTTTTGCTTAAATTTACAAAATTCCTCTGCCGATCAAAGGGTTAATAATCTATATTAAACAAGTGTTTTATAGTTTTATCTGCCCCAAAACTTGATGAGTTTATAGCGAGAAAGTATCCTTTTAAGCAAATTACATGACATATATACACATTATATATATATATATATATATATATATATATATATATATATATATATATTTAACTAAGAAACGTGTTAGTTATAAAGTGGATGTTTACGTTGAATAGATCTAGTGGGCTGATAGGACAATATCGACCCACTGAAAAAGCTGTTAAAGCCATCGATTTTCCCCTGATATCATTGTATTGTATGATAAATGATAATTTGAAAAAAGCTATATCGTGCAGAATAAAGTATTAGCAAAAAGGCGTTTTAATCAATAGTAAAAGGTATACAATGTGAGTAAATCTGTCGTAATATATAATAATTTGAAATATAAATGTGCCATATCTGCACATTCTAGAAAAGCATTTATTATCAGTGGCACTTTGGCCCGAAAAGATTGGTAGATAAAGACATAAGCCAAACAGCAAGAAATTAATGAATTCTAAGTTCCAAAATTGAACACGTAAAAAGCAATAGAAGACTCATTATTACAAATATTAAAAATTAAATAAATATGTTATTGCGGTTGCAGACTTAAACAGGTAAAGACTTTTACGAATGATAATGTAAAGGTTGCCTACGTTATGTTTCTCTCAAGATAAACAATGCAAACAGAGAGATCTAATGTTGAATAACAATTAAAGATATTTCTTCAAGACATGAGCTACACTTGCACCATGACACCGGCAATTCTCTTATAGATTCATCCTTCATGGATAAACGTTTGGATAAATTTACATATATCGTCATCATGTGTGTGCAACGACGCCATCTTGCGATCAATATTTTCCTGATATTTATAATGGGTAACTTTATTTCCAGTTGATAAATTTTAATTTACAAAATCAAAACAGAACTAATTGCGATAAGACCTGATTATGAAAATTATTTTAAGCCAAACAATTGGAATTAATAAATTCCGAAACGCTTCGTCTCAGGTTGTAATACTTATGCCCTTAGAGAAAATAAACCTTATCCTGCATCGAAACTCCTGATGGATTGCTATTGTCTTCTGCTATATACTCAGTGATTAGAATCGCTTTAAATAAAAGTTTTGTATACCAAAGGCATAAATTTTGATGTTTATGCTTTAATTGTGATAAATGTCAGCTAGATACATTTTAGACATTAATTTTAAACCCTGTTATTGGAATATGTAATTTTTCTTCATCAAGTAAACAATCAAACGCTTTTAGTTACCATTACCTAATTGTTTGTATTGATTGATCTAAACAGAACAATTTAAATCATTACATAATAATAACTCACTCGATTATTTCAAATCACAGTTAAATTTGAATAATAAGTCTGTTAGTTCATTTTATATATGTTATTTTCTTTTGAGCTATGTTGCCATATATTTAAAGCATCAGGCTTACTTAAAAAAACAATTGAATAATGTTAAACACATAAAACTAACGAAATAAAAACAAATATTCATTTTTTGCAATGAAAGATGACATTTAATGATTCATATTTTTGATATTCATAAAAGAGATGCGATAACAATAACATATTTTCTTATAATTATTAATTTCAAGACCAGTACCAAAGCAGGTGCTGCACAACTTTTCATCCCACTTCATTTGAACAAATTTCCCATATTAATATTTTTCCACGGACCACGATAAACACCGATCAACAACTAATTGTAAAGCCAACCAACAGATTATGTTGGCTAAAATTCTCAGATATCACAAGGAAAAACAGAAATTGAATAAAGATACGACCTTTAATTGTTAAAACAATTCAACCTAAAACCATACGCAACTAAATCAGGGAACTTAAGCATCACTACCTTGAAATTGTATATACATGTACCTTATACAAGTTTAAAAAAGTCTGGTGATTTCTTTATGAGCAATTCCATTTCTTGGTGACTGACGGGCGACCATAAAATGACGTAAAGGCAACATACAATCTCTTCATTTCTTTTCGGCCAAATAAGCTAACAATATAGAAATATGTTAAAAGGGCTCTACATGCCTTATATCGAATTAAGGTTTTCTTTTGAATGATAGGCATATTTTAATGGCTTTTTACCTTTTTCATCTTTTTGTCGAAGAACTATCCCTGTCCTTGTTTCTATTTAACTCTCTTTTTAAAACACAACGTAAAGAATAAAATATTTGACAGATAATAATGTAGAGCGTATGAATATTAAAAGAATTTTTTATAAATAGTTGTAGCTTAAGAAAGCTATATTAATAAAACAATGTATATAACAAACAAACATAACTGTTTGATTTTTAAGTGCAATATTGACACTTTTAGAAAAGCTTTTTTTAAAATATTTAGATGAAACATTGCTATTCCAATTAGCAAATGTGATTTCGATTAACACTACACAATATCATCTATATAGATTAATATAAACGTTAGATAAAAGTTAATACTTATTTAAATTTAACATGTAAATCTTCAATATAAGGTTTTGTATTACTTTATATCTCTCGATATTAGCTTAATCAACAAATTTTCCGTCCCTTCGGAAGCTTGAAATAATGTTAGAAGACAATCTACTAGTTTCAACATATATGTTGCTTCTCGAGGGAACGTAAACCGATAATGTAATCTAGATTTAGAATATATGTTGAAATGTATACGTATAAGGGATTTTTCAGTTCTCGTCACTTATAGCCGGTTCTATTGGCGTCTTGTGGATTGATTTTTTTTTATTGCTAAATTGTCACATTACACAGAAAGCACCATCGTCAAATTATAATGTACAAAATGGTAACCTTTCTATCTCAATACGTTTTTGTTGAACTTTGTTTTAAAAAATGTCACTTTTAACGATTACATGTATTTCAATAATGAACTAGAACAAAGCATTTGATCACGAAAGGAAAATATCAAAAGAAAAAAGTAAACCTTCATTTAATAAGATACTGAATGCATAACATTCCTTGATCAGGTACATACTATTCTTTAATGTTTGAAATTGTACTATTTCAAAGATTCAGAATAGTTGGACTTGGCTTATTTAGGACCTACTAGAACGAGGCAGGCTGATTACAATTAATATTGCTGTATTGCTCACTTGGGCCAGGTAATCTTAGTAGAAGATGTTTAAATCATTCCTGTAAAGTTTGGTTTAATTTAAACCAGTAGCTTCAGAGGAGATAGTCAAAATATGCTTATCTCATAGGGTCAAATGTTAAACAATATCCTTTTGCTGGTGTCCAAGTTTTTTGGCAACTTCAAAAAAACTTTTCAGCAATCTATGGAAAGGACCTTTCATACATCATTCCTGTAAAGTTTGGCTCAATTGGCTTCAGTAGTTTCAGAGGAGATAGCCAATATATGCTTCTCATAGGGTCCAATGTTAAACTATGTCCGATGCTAGTGGCCATGTTTTTTTGGCAGATCCAAATGATTTCAGCTATCTTAGTAAAAGGACCATCCATACATCATTCCTGCAAAGTTTGATTCAATTTGCTTCAGTAGCTTCAGAGGAGATAGGCCAATATATGCTTTTCCCATAGGGTCCAATGTTAAACTATATCCTGTCCTGGGCAGCCATGTTTTTTGGTGGATCCGGAAAATTTCGGCTATTTAGTAAAGGACCATCCATACATCATTCCTGCAAAGTTTGATTCAATTGGCTTCCGTAGCTTTCAGAGGAGATAGGCCAATAGATGATTTTTCTCATAGGGTCCAATGTTAAACTATGTCCTGCGCTGGCAGCCATGTTTTTTGGTGGATCCGGGAAATTTCGGCAATCTTAGTAAAGGATCATCCATATATTATTCCTGCAAAGTTTGATTCAATTTTCATCAGTAGTTTCAGAGGAGACTAGTAAATATATGCTTTTCCCCATAGGGTGCAATGTTAAACTATGTCCTGCGCAGGTAGCCATGTTTTTTGGTGGATTCGGAAAATTTCGGCAATCTTAGTAAAGGACCATCCATACATCATTCCGATAAAGTTTGATTCAATTGGCTTCAGTAGTTTCAGAGGAGATAGGTAATATATGCTTTTTTCCAATAGGGTCCAATGTTAAAATATGTCCTGTTCTGGCAGCCATGTTTTTTGGGGGATCCGGAAAATTTCGGCTATCTTAGTAAAGGACCATCCATACATCATTCCTGCAAAGTTTGATTCAATTGGCTTTAGTAGTTTCAGAAGAGATAGCCAATATATGCTTTTTCATATAGGGTCCAATGTTAAACTATGTCCTGCGCTGGCAGCCATGTTTTTGGTGGATCCGGAAAATTTCGGCAATCTTTGTAAAGGACCATCCATACATAATTCCGGTAAAGTTTGTTTCAATTGGCTTCAGTAGTTTCAGAGGAGATAGCCAATATATGCTTTTTCCTATAGGGTCAAATGTTAAACTATGTCCTGCGCAGGCAGCCATGTTTTTGGTGGATCCGGAAAATTTCGGCAAACTTAGTAGAAGGCCATCCATACATCATTCCTGTAAAGTTTGCTTCAAATTGGTCCATTGGTTTCAGAGGAGATAGTCAAAATGTGAAAAGTTTACGGACGGACGACGACGGACGCCAAGTGATTGCAAAAGCTCACCCTGCCTGTGGCCAGGCCAGGCGAGCTAAAAAGGGATTGTAGATTTGAGTTTTCTTATTTACCACTTATTGCCTAATGCATTTCAGATAATATCTTATATACGTCAGCTATAGAACGCGCGTAGTGTAAATTTTATATTTTAAACCGACTCGCAATATCCCTTATATATTTCAGACACTAATCTATATATCAAGAACAAAAAAGAAAATTTCGAACAGAGCCTTTTGTTTACATCTTAAGTAATTTACTATTGTTGGTTTAGTTGAATAAGTAATAACAAATGTTAGTAAAGAATATCAATATGATATTGTGCGATTCATAGCATCCGTTAAAGAAGATTAAAGATGTTTAGCTGCTCAGACAAATAATATCCCATCCCTATCTCTACAAATGGCCATTGCTTAAAATGATTAGTAGATGGCACTGATAGAACTGACTCGCTAGTTCGACAATAGTGACTGTGAACATAAAGTGAATTAAATTAAGAAGATGAATCCCTTTAACAAAATAAATAACACAAATACCAGTTAACTTTTGATGTGTCAGAAATGCACATTTCGGAAAGTCATTCCTCATCAGTGACACCGAGAACAAAAAGTTTGATAGATAAAAAACATAAGCCAAACAGTTTAACATTATTGAATCTAAAGTTCCAAAATTATATAAATACAAAAAAAATTATTCCTGAAAAAAACTTAATACAAAGCTCGATATTTAACGACCATAGATTATGATAAACTGCTATCTAAGGATTCTCCAAGTCAAAAGTGGTCTTTTTATTGTAAATTATATAATTATATTAATATAATATTTATATAATAATATAATATTATTTAAATTAACGATGTTTTTGGTTATATATATGTTCAAAATAAAACACAAACATACCAGTCCACCAAATGAATGTGATACATTTAAAGTCATCTATAGTATCTCAAGTTGGCACATGTGTTACAAGATGAAATTTATTTCCAAATGCAATTAGGTTTCTAGATTTCTTTGCAGTTTTTTTTTAACAAAGAAATACATAATCATAAACTTTGACACAGAAATCTGATGAAGAAAGAAATAAAAATTAAATCTAATGATTTTGTTTTGATGATTCATGTGCTAAAAATGAAATTTATTTCTAATTACAATCATATTACTAGACTCTGTGCAATATATTCTTTTAAAGAATTAAATTACGTTTTTACAAAAAAGGAAATGTTCTGTAGAAAGAATAAGCACTTAAATTAGATGGTTTTACACGATATGCAATTTATTTCTAGACATCTATTGTGTATTTTAAAAGAGTTAAATGTTATCGTAATGATAAACATAAATTCTGCTTTAGACAAAAGAAAAGTTTAATTTACATGAAACCAGTGTTTTTTCATGTTTGTTTATGAGACAGAAAGAGATAATGCTCACACCATTTTAATTCAAATAAAGATTTTTAATTCAGGTTAATAAAAGACATCTGTTTGAATATTAAGGACAAGTCAAAACTAAAATGTTGGAACTAAGCTAAAACAAAAAGAAAATCACCATTTTGTTAATACTATAGATGAAGATAATCTCCGGGGCATAGTTACTATATTGCATAGCGTGAATTTTATTCCTTGTTTACACTGATTGTACTATAATAGTGTATTCAAAATCCCCTAGAGGATACTTTTAAATTATACTGCTAAGTCTACATTTAATGACCTGAAATAATACATTCAAAACAATCTGAAATTATCTTAAATGGAGAAATGATATTAACAGAAAAAAGTTTATAATATAATCTTTATCACTTAGATGATAGATTTTTTAATAGTAATTATTTATACCAAACTTATATTTATTTTTCTAGTATACATATCAAATAGCTCATTTTTATAATCATTTCTGCATTATTATTTCGCACAAAAAAGTAAAATATCTCCTTTTACTTCTTACAATGTTCTTATAATAACTTAGAAATGTGTTTATGTATAAAGGACTTCTATGGTGATCGACTAGATGTTATTTCAAATGTATTAGAAACGTCTTAATCATTAGGCGTCATTTTACCTCTTCAATGCATTATGCAAATCAAATACTACGATGGATTAATTGATTCAAAAGTGCAATTTTTATTCCAATTGTAAAACAATATAGCTAATGTTTCATTTCCGAACTCGATTTATCCCACACATACATACTAACACAGCCCCCCAGGGCGCATTCGTATAACGTATCCGTCTGCACAAAAAACTCGTTACGTAAGAAAACCACATATGTTGTTTTGTGTATTTGGAAATAAAAAATTTACAATCCTTATTAAGCATTACTTGAAATCCAACAAAACAAACTTTTCTCCCTGTAGTAATTGTTGTTTTTAATTAAATTTACGTTCAACATATCACAAAGATATTGGCCAAGATCTAAATGCTTATCAAAATCTTATGCGATTTGGTTAAGTAACAATGATGTCGCAAAACACCAGCATATATTATCAGAAATAAATATCCCTCTAATATTGACCTCTTAGTGTGAAGAAATATGTAACTTAGTATGTCAGACTGTATTCTTATCTAATAATTGATATGAATGTCAGAGTTAAGTCCTTGATGTCTCACGAAAAACTATCAACAAACTTATTATGTGTCATGTTTTACGTTTCATTTGTACTAGCAAACAGTGTCGAAGAATTGGAAAATCTGATCAAGAGAATAAATGGTAAATTGTTGATCATTGGATCCCTTGAACAATTTTGCTTGATTTGTATTAAATGTTGACTGACTTTCACTTGTCAATCTATTTCGAATAAGATAAGGAGTTTGTGTGTCAGTTTACTGAAGCAATGAGAAAGCTCGATTTATTTCACTAACTGTTAAACAATACATCATTTTGATTGCACTAAGTAATAAATAACGATGGTTAGAATGCTTGCATACCTGTTATACCAAAGTTTCCTGTTTATATTGCTATAATTACATTTCTTATTTTAACATTTTCAGAAACATTTTCTCATAAAAATAATAATTTACAACAAGAACAAAAGAATATGAAACATCAGCTTGAACAAGTGAAAGGTATGTAAATCAGATTTGTTATTCATTTGCATTATGACATTATTCAATTCGCCTAAGAATAAATGAGTGTTGAATAGCTATACATGACATATTAAATAGTGCACGTTTGTAGTGTTTTTCTGGAATGAAGTGTCAATACATGAAATTCCAAGAGGAAACTAGCATGGCATGTGAGTAATTCCATTTCTTGAAAGAGTAAAAATAAAGGGGGAAAATCTTGACCATAAACAAATTATCACGTAGTAACATTTATGTATATAAAATCATTCATAAAGAATGAATATCTAATAAACAATATATTTTTATAAAGATTCTTAGTTCCAAAAGCTTCGGACCTACCACACCATAGGCGAGTGCTCTCACCAATGGAGCTTTCCACACCTCCTACATTTTAATGTATTAATGCAGTGTATATAACTTGCTTTTAACCACGGTAATAATTGCCCTTTCGTCGAGCCTGGCATTGCCATAAAGCGAGAATTGTTACTTTTCCTGTGTCGTCGTATGCAGCGGCGGTGGCAGTGGCGGTGGCGGTGGCGGCAACGTGTCAAAAAATGAAATTTTATGTTAAATTGATGTATTTTCTACTCGATCAAAAACTAATCAGTCGAGACATTTAAATCCGTAAAATTCTTGTTTCTACTTAAATCTAATGAGAGAACGTGTAGCAAAAAACTAAACATTCCTGTTATTTTTTCTTTTTTTACTATCTATGTAACGAATATGACATTGAAACATATTTAAATGGGATAAGAAATCATGACGGTATTTGTAACAAAATATAAGCAAACATCAGTATCGTATTGCATTGCATAATTGTCTTCCCATTAAATTTTAAAAATATATGCATTATGTGACACGCAAAACGTTTGCTACACAATTCTGTTCCATGTTTAGTGTACTTACCTACAATTATGGTATTCGGTTATTTTTATAGGCACTGTTCAAACTGTTCAACCTATTGTGGCATTTCATGTCAGTTTGATAAATGACCTGGCATTAACAAGAGACAACGAGACAGCCGTGTATGACCGAGTGATTACAAATATTGGTAACGGATATCAATATGGAAGTGGACGATTCATAGCACCTGTTAAAGGAATTTACCTGTTCACCGCTACGACAAATAGCCTCTCCAATCCAGAATTAGTACAAATGGCCATTGCTATAAATGGTCAAAATTTGGCGTATCAGTGGAGTAGACGTACTGGTTCCATTAGACTTATTGTTCAGTTAAACATCGGTGACCATGTTCAGCATCAAAGATTCACAGGTGACATGAACTTTCCTTTTTTCCTTCGTGGAAACGACCAGTCTTCATTTGCTGGGACTCTTATAACTGTATTGTGATAAAAGACTACGGGTATAAATTGTCATTTTTAAATAGGAAATTACCTCCTTTATGATTCAATGATGACGACTTTTTAATTTTTTTAATGTGATAGTCAACGTATTTTCAGTTTTTGGTCGTTACTTTGTTGGCATTTTAACTAAACCATAATTTCAACAACAATAAGACAGTTTTACTTCTTTAAAAAAGTGACAAAGATTAACATTAGTATCTCGTCTACTTGTTTAAATTCACATATATCTGAGATTTTGTTATCTCGTTATTTCGCGTTGTGTCGGATATTTTTTCTTAATATGATTTATTGATTTACCTGTATATGGATTAATCATTTAAATCTTTTATGTCCTTGATTATACATGTTTCAACATTGAAGTATTTTCATAAATTATTGCATATTTGTGTCGAAAGAAAATTCAAATAGTAAATTAATAAATAATAAATTCAGTTACGTTTTAGAAAACATTTTAACTTATTTTTAAGTTTTCAATATATAGATTTACCTCACACAAAGGATAAATTTTATCTACATATTTTGAATTATATATATATATATATATATATATATATATATATATATATATATATATATAAGAGAAATTAATCTAAATACTAAAGACGAAATGTGAGTTTTATTTTCTCTTGTTAACCTTTCTTCAAAGTAGATAATTTTGGATTATTCTCGAATGTGATATTCAGGTCTATTAAAATATCGACTTGCTGGTATTATTTGGTAGTACCCACTTGGGAATTTGGAATACGCTATCGTAACACAATCTAAGTAAACAAAATGAGAATTTAACGTCATTTAATACAGTGACTATACTCTGGAGATTACCTTTATCTAAAGTATGAACACAATGGAAACATCATAGGTGATTCTGTTTTCGTTTTAGGCTTTAGTTCCACTGTAATAGGTTTGATTTAACCTCATTTATAAAATACAATTTTTTTTTTATTATTTTAATCAAAACATTAATGGTATTATTTCTCTGTCTTCTACTCAAACACACGAAAATTCATGATCAAATATATTTTTGTCAAATATCAGAATACATTTTTACACTAACGATATAATTAAAACTGCGATTTATCAATCATCATTTTAATCTTTAACATTAAACTTACAAAACGAGTTTTAAATTAATTGGATATCACTAAAACATTATATTTGTTTATTTATTTCAAAATAAAATTCCTATTAACAAAAGCATATAATTTTATATGGTTTGATAGATAGAAATATTGTCAGCTAAATAAATCACCTAGAAACATGATTTATTTTGGAAATAAACATCAACTAGTAACAAATAAGTGTGTTTGAAATCCGTTATTATTAATATCAAATTATCTAAATTATTTAAAATTATTTTTAATAGAAATTGAAAACAGATCTTGTCAAGTTATATACCCAAGATGCAGACGTATGCAGTATTTGAATATATGAGTTAAATAAGGAAGGAAACTGCAATTCTTGAGTATAGTTAGACACACGTTAGTCATTTCAAATGTCGGTCAAGTTATACAGTCAGTTGTTATTTATTTAATGATCAGAATCAGAAGATTAGAAACTTTTTGGTAGACATCAGACAAAAAAACTGCTTCTTTCAAACCTTACTAAACAACGTAGAGTTTTTCCTTCCATATCGAGATTACTAGCTTAGTTGTCATGGAACACTTGTCAGAGGGAACTTTCTAAAATGGGATGTAAAATTGAAGCTGTTATAATTTATATCGTTAAATACAAATTGAAAAACACAATTCGGAAAGACTTCCCTTTGTACTCTCCACTAAAATATTAGTTTCAATTAAAATGATATAAAAAATAAGAAATTCATGCCATTTTGAACATTTCTGTAAAAAAATAATTTTTCAAAATTTTTACATTGACTTTAATGGGTGGGGGTACAAAAGGAAGTTTGGAAATCTTCGTTTCAACACTAAACACAAGTACATTGTTTTATTTCAAATTAAGTTTAAAACCACGAAAACAAATTCTGTAGTAATGGGTCAATCGTGACCAAATGCTAACTAGCGTACATGTGTACTATAAAGGATTTCATGTTAACATCTTTAACAAAACAGGATATTGCATTGCATAACATTTGAATACAACATTAGTTTTAGATAAACTATATTCGACATAACAAATGAGTATTTTTAGAACGTTAAACGACAGTGCTGACAGATTAACACTGTGGGGTAATGGTTAAGGAGACTTAATTACCTGTGTGAAAAGAATATTAACAAAAAAAATTTCAATTAAAAGAATCTTTGGAAGTTAAGCACGATACTTTTTTAACTAACCATTGTCTTTTAGTAGTATATGGCTTTCTTGTTAGAACTAAACGACACACCGTATAAACTATTACAAACACTTAGCTTCTAACATTTAATAAACGAATCATTGCAACGTTGAATAACATTTATTCGTTAGGTATAGGTTGATTTCGAATACAGCAGTTTGTATCAAGAGAGACAAATCTTGGTTTAACGATGGTCGATGTATTCTGTTTTATTTTCGCTTTGAAGAAAAGAAGACTGACTTAATTTTGACTACAGTTAACATACAAGAAATATAATCATAACTGTATGAGCATTTATAAGCCAACATTTTTTTTTAAATATCATCGAAACATTTATTTCTTCTGTTTTATTACTATTATTATTTTTAAGTGTGTGTTTTTTTTCAAAATGCTCAAAATGTGTTTATTTGTTGTCTATTTTCGGTGACAATGTTGTATGATCTTTGTTGGATATATATATGTGTGTGTGTGTGTGTGTGTTAAAATATTTTGTCTTTTTTCGCTTTTATTTATGTACGTTCTTCTTTTGTTCGGCTGCTGATAGATATATATATATATTATTATATTATTTACCTGAAAGTTTTTTTATCTCGCTTTTTTTTTTTTTTTTTTTTTTTTTTTTTTTTTTTTTGTTGTTGTAAATTTCATAAAATGGTGCATGAATAACTTTTTTTTTACAATTTCTAGCTTATCTTTAAAAAAAGCTTTAATTTAAATCAATGTGACGTTTGTGACTCCCAACCGATTTCTTCATTGCATTATTGATATCAAAAAGTAAACATTGTAATTACATACACTGTTGGTCAATGGAATCAGTTTTAAATCAGTTCTTTCCACGTTTATCCTTTGTCTTGTTTTCCAATTACATTTATTAGCGCGACCTTTGTAAAGGCAAGATAATCCAGTTGAGCATTTTGTCAAAACGAAAAATAATAATTGCTTTTGATATTTTCGGTCTCATTACTGCAGTTCCTGTAAAAAAAAAATAAATAAATAAAAATAAATCACGCTAATCTTATCCTACGGATTTAATTTACTGTTCAAGTCTAAATATTACTAAGTCCATGTCCTAGACCGTGACTGTAAACTCAACTGCGTTTTTCTCGCATGTTTCTATCAAGGTATGCCGCCTTCGAGAAGCTTTCGTGTAATTTTCGAGTTATTTCCCCTTTCATTGCACGAGAGAGTGAAGTGGGGTAATGGTGTTTAAAGCCCCAGTCAAGATTCTTTCTCTTATTTCGAGGCGGTCAGTTCTAGGATGGTGGAGGAAATCGGAATGCCCGGAGTAAAGCCACCGACCTTCGGCAAACGAACTGACAAACTTTCTCACACTAGTCTCTGTCCCAATGGGATTCGAACCTAGGCGGTGAGAGGCGCTGTGATCCGTTATCGCATGCTTCAGACCACTCGGCCACCGAGGCCCCAATTGCATGAGAGAAATTTATAGGTTTAGTAAAATGGCAGTTTAACCTCGTACGAGCAATTCTGCTATTATTTTTTAGGATTCATAGGAAAAAATAAGTGCCTATGTGGCCTATGTAGGTGTGTATGTTAATCTGCCTTATTATGGATTGCACTCGTGATGGCTATTTTTAACAAGCTACCTCACCGATTCAGTATGTCGAAGACAGGCTTAATACTCTCCAGTCACATCATCCTTACACCTAATTAACCAGTCAATACCCTGTTTTTTTCTAATGTCGGAGCGCCAGACAAGAAAATTGGTTTAAGTTTTAATGTATTATGATTGATCCGATCGGGGTTTAAACACATAGATTCCCGTTATTGAAGTAAACGCTTTACATCTTAGCCGTCGAGGAGGTCGCTCGAGAGGATGAACAGTTTAAACTGTTTATGATTACTCCCTTGTTTTTGTTTATTAAAATCTTAAAATTCGCAAAAAATTAAAATCGGGAAAAATTATACAACATCTTTTGTAAGATGTGCATTTAAGCATTTCTTCAAAAGTACACAAATGAGGTTAAACCTACAGGTACACAATTCCTGCCAACATGTATTAATATCATATACATGTAGTTAACTGGCGTATATTACGTAACTAAAAGATAACGACTTGTTTACATTTTATGGCATTTAATATAATTACATTCCAAATGTTGTTTCAGGTGTTAGTTTATCTTATGACTTTTATTACTGTTCATAAAAATGTCTTCTCGGATTAAAAGCAAAACAATGATGCGACTTATATTTTCATTATTTTCAAAACTTGCAACTTCTGAGGCATAACATAATGAGTTGAGTTGAGTAATGGTGTTTAACGTCCCAGTCAAGAATATTTCACTTATATCGCAACGTCGCCAGCTTTAGACGAAAGTGCAGAAATTTTGCCTGTGCGTTGCGCTGATGGCATTATACAGCAGGGTTCTTGATCGTGCCATGCCTGCCATGACACGGGACCTCGTTTATTTCAAGTTCCCATCCAAAAAATCGTGACTTTCATTTCGTAATGCCGAGTGCTTGGCGAAAGAACAGTTACTATCAACTTTTAAGTCTTGTGTTAGACCCGGTCGGGTTTCGAACCCACGACCTCCCACTTACGGAACGATCACTCTACCAACTGATAATGCAGTTGTTAAAATATTTATGTGTTGCTTAATATGTAAAAATTTTGCAACCAAACAAAGAAAATATGATAAACATACTTGTCCTTGAAAAGATATATCATCCTGTACATCAGCCAAACTTTGTACAATATCAAACCAAAAAAAGTGGGATATTAACTGCACTTTTTCAGTGCATAATTGCAAAAAAACATATGAAACACTTTTTATTATATTTTCTTTCCAAGATGATTGTTTTAGAGTTTTGTTTTATTTGCAGTTAACACTTTTCTGTTTTTTATTTATTATTATTTTATTTTATTTATTTATTTATTTATTTATTTATTTATTTATTTATTTATTTATTTATTATTTTTATATTATTATTATTATTATTATTATTATTATTGTTTTGGAAATGCAGTTCTCATGAATTTCGATGTTTTCTTTTTCTTAACACCGAAATTGCACCCAATGGAATGTAGAATTTCTGTATGTATGTACTGTCTAACATATTCAAATCACAATTTGGTATGTCTTATTAGTAATAAAAGTATATACAAGAGGTAATGTAAAAACATATACATAAACAAAGAATAAATTACAAAAAATAGCAATAGGTAGTTAAAACAAGCATTTACATCAGTTGTAAATACTGGTTATAATGCGATCATGACAGATCCTAGCGTAAACAAGTATTCGATTGTTTTCCGAAGGTCAGTTTTTTGGTCGGTTCTTTGATCAAATTTCTCAACCATTCCGGAACTGATTAGATTTATGTGAAATGCTCTTGACAGGGGGTGTAAGACATGACTTAACTCTAATACTAGAAGGCAATTTTGTTTTGAGCTATAATTAACTGCAAAGGTATACTGCTTAACACACACACACACACACACACACACACACACACACACACACTTGCATGGCCGTTTTGTATATCTTGTTGCCAAATTGACAACGCGTTTTACAATACCAAAATTATTTGGCGTCATAATTGAAAAGTTTTAAAAGTATAAACGCTGCATATAAATGACACACAAGTCCATATATTTTCTTTGTCGTGTGAAATTTCCATTTCTCCAAGATTGAGAGCTTTTGCTTCCATAAAGACTATAAATAACAAAAACCGGGTGATTCCGCGTATGAATACATATAAAATGCAATACAAAATCTGGAACTACAATATCCTTGGTAAACAAAAGTGGCTGCCATGTCACATTTCTTTACATTCGAGACAAGGCTAAAAAGCGTTTTTACGAGAGGTACAATAGTTAAGAAACAATCAAATTAAACACTTTCATTCTAAACTTTTTTGCAAATTAAAACTTCAGTTCTTGCACTTTCAACTTCAATAATTGAGATGGCGCCACACAGGTGTACCAGTTAGACGGTTTACACAAATGTTATTAATCCGCACTATTTTTTATGTTGGGTAACACAGGGGTTTTGAATTTTAGAAATAATAATAATAAAATGATGATAATTTTATTGTGAACTATATTTCGGTCGAAAATGCACGTTCTCCGTGACTTTTGCGTCTACTGATGTGTTATAGAACGGATTTTTTTTGTCTCGCAATCAATGAATTATTTGTTAGAATAATTAACAAAAATATAAGAATTTAATTGTTTGAAAATAATGTTCATTGTCGATATGAATGCAAAAAAAAATAAATAAAAATAAAATAAAAACAAAACAAACGAAACAAAAAAGCACAAAAAAAACAAACTTTGCAAGGTAAACCGATCATAACGCGCGTTCTTCGGTTCGCTTGCAAAGGTTTTGCATTCTACAACAGTTCAATTGTTAAGTAAAAGCATCAATTTATGACATAACCTTACATGGCATGGTTTCTATAAATAACTTTTTTGTTAATGATTTAGGCTTCAAAAATGATAACACAAATTCACGTGTAACAAACTCTACCGAAATATCACAAATATGCTAGTGTGACTTGTTTCCAATATTGTTGACGACAATTATGTTTTTAGAAGCCACCGATGGATGACATATAGTGTTCCACTAATAACAGATGGCACAAGTGACACACGGTTTTCCGCTAATAACAGATGGCACAAATGTGGCATATTTTTGATAAATAACACACTTGTCCATGTGACACATACAAACGTGTAGCAGACTACCAATCATGTAGACGGCATGTATGTTTCTTTGGAAGGCTAGCTAACGACTGATGACACATAGTTTCGGTTTTTCGGATAATGATGTTTGTGTGGCAGTATATTGCATTAGTGCCCATATGTACGTTGAGCAAGATGTCGATATATAGCACATATACCGGTGTACAATGCTACCAATAGCTAAAATTTATCTCAGAGTTATAGGCAATCGAAAGTTTGACTCATATGTTCAGACTATCGCTTGAGAATGCATATGTTCGTTGGACGAGCTACAACAAGGATGAAACATGTTTCCCTCTCACAAAGTATATGTCTGTGTGGCAGACTACCTATAGATGACACATACTTTAGTGTGGTAGACATGTAACTGACAACACATATGACTGTATGACATGCTTCAAATATATAACACATATATCAGTGAGGAATTTGTGGAAGACAACCAGTAGATGTCATAAAACTCCATGTGAAACCATCGATAGATGCCACATATATGGCAGGTTTCCGATTGATGGTACATATATATATATATATATATATATATATATATATATATATATATATATATATATATATATATATATATATAGTTATATAAATACTAATGACACATATGTTCGGTGGAAGACTATCGATTGAAAACACATATGTAGTTATGACAGGCAATTGATGTAAGACACTTAAATCCGTGTGAGATGCTGCTTATAGATGGTATTTTCTCCAAGTTACATGTTATCGATGAAGATTCATTTGTCTTGGTCGTAGATGTCAAGTAGATGAAACAAATGTTCGTATAACAGAATACCGATTTGATGACACGGAGTACGTTTGACAAGCTGACAGAAGTAAACACATTAATTTCTGCTCACAATAAGACACAAAGGTTAACCTGCCCGACCATGGATCAAAAGCACACAAGTTCGTTTGAGAGACTATCGATATTTGACACATATATCCTTTGCGAGGTGCTACCAATATATAACATTTTTAAATATGTTACAGGATATCAATATATGTCACATTTGCCTGTGACGTACCAAACGCAAACTTTAATAATTATTATGAAAATCGCATAATGATGCCCGAGTGATCAACTAGTGTCTGTGGTCAAGTATATCAGGCATATAGGCATCGGGTAAACAATTCGATAGTCTTTCCATAATTCGAGCGCCAGGCGAGGAAACAATATATCAAAATTTAAAGTCTTATTTATGACTCGGTTGCTGTTTGAACCCACGACTTAACTCAATAAGCCACCGACGCGATCTTTTGTCACTTAAAAATTGTTATTAAAAAGGAACTTTGTAAGATGGTGATTCAACGTGCATGACTTTACTATGGTATATATATTTTTAAAAAATCAATAAATATCACGTGCACTATAAATGTGCTTGAAACACATATGTGTGTATGAACATGCAGTCCGTCTTTCTATAGCCATTTTATTGCTCTCTCTCTCTCTCTCTCTCTCTCTCTCTCTCTCTCTCTCTCTCTCTCTCTCTCACACACACACACACACACACACACACACACACACACACACACACTAAAGATTAAGCTACTGCCCACTATTTCAGAGCTATGATTAAAAATGTGCCGTTATCTAATATTATGAAGTAAACAGCTGGGTCTTCGATCTTAGCGATAATGTCTGTCAGGCGGAAGATGGGAAATTCCTAATTTTAACATTTTGTAGAATACAGTTATATTTAAACTGATCATATAGATTTAACCACTTGCTTCTGATGGCATTGTACAATAAAATTCTATAATTATTTGTCGGAATCATGATCAGCTGGTAAAAACAGTCCTAACCATATCATTACATTATTAACAGCCTTGCATCTTCATAGTGTGCTCGTGTATAGACAGTCGTAGTGTGCGACAGTAGCAATGAGGTGAAATGGATGTTAGTTTAGATGTAAAAATGGAGACACTCTATGTATTGAAATTAACAATAAGATGGATATCAAATTCTTCGGATAAAGATCTTCATAATCAATATTGATAATATTTCCCATGAGTCAGTGCCATTTATAAATTATTCCACGTGGTTTTACGCAATTTTACAGGTGGTAAAATATTTAAGCTACTTTACATATTTAAAGGATGGTATATTAAAAAACAAAACTTCTGACTTATATTTAGGAGAAATGCACGATCAAATGACCAATGACTGGACATTCAAATTTAAGCATAAATTGTTATGGCACACGTGGGCTGTTTTATTAGGAGTAACAATGTGTATCTTAACAGTAAAAGGTAAGAAGTTTTTATTGTCTTTTACTGATTACAAAAGCTCCAGAATACAATCAAAAAAGAAAGAAAATGATATTGGTAAAATTGACTGATTGGCTGTGAATATGTTATTTTTGACATGCATTAATACTTGTGGGTTATTATGTTGCAATCTTTCAAAATTAAAAGCCATCAAACTCTTTATTTTTGATGTGCAGTTTGTTAAGGCAATTCAATTAGTTTGAGGAGATATAAGAAACGAGTGGATTTTTCATTTTATATAAATTTTTATTTTAAGTTAAATCATACATCTAAGGGTGACCACATGATGTGGTTATTTAGATATAAAAAGCCTTTATCCCCGCCGATATAGTTTGATTACAGTAGAAACATTTGACAAAAAAACTTTTTAAGTTTCAATTAGGAAATCTCAGTATATGCAGTGTATAAGTATTCCACGCACGAAGCAACTTGTTAAAGTCATTTATAAATCAGCAGATGCTATCAAATAATTATATCAGAAAGATATAACTTAATACAAGAAATCCTTCCACTTCTTTGACTGGGAAAAATACACTACTCAATCCATTCGATGGCGTAGGGTAGGCGTCGCGTGTATTTGATAATGTCTTTTTGATATTGTGATATTATTTTAAACTAGAGCTATTTTCATTTTATTCAGTATTATTTTGCAATGTCAGTGAGTAAGGAGTTCCGTACAACACAGAAACACAGAAAAGTATTTTAATCGTATGCCCTCATTACTTATAAGTTTCATTGAAACCTCAACTGTGTTGCTGACTCGAGAAAATACTAAAACAATGGGTACTCGTACTCGTTTGAAAATGCAATCTCTCTCTCTCTCTCTCTCTCTCATATTTGACAATCGGTCAGTTAAAACATTCTGTACCCCCTCTCTCTCATAGTTGAAAAGGGATAGTTTAAAAATACTTGAAACCCCTCTCTCTCTCTCTCTCTCTCTCTCTCTCTCTCTCTCTCTCTCTCTCTCTCTCTCTCTCTCTCTCTCTCTCTTTTAGTTGAGGAACAGCTAGTTTCAACCATACTTGTACATGTTGTACAAGTCTGGATGAAATCAATACTGCAATATAAAAATAAATAATTCATACATGTTCTTTGGTATTACATCGGCGATAGTTAACGGTGATTGATTACCTAACTCCTGTGTGTATAAAACTTCTGTTTTCGCTCGCATGCTGTAAAATTTTGCAAATATAGAAGTTGCGTAATAAGAATAAAAGTGTATGGTTTAGTGAAAATATATCTGTATAAAACGCATTGCAAGAAACAATGTCGCGGCCTAAATGTTTTTTTCTGCTAATTAACACTTCTAAGGTCTATTTTGTTACTTTCTGAGTGCTTAGTTTTAAAAATACATCAGGTTCTTATTTACTAGTATATGTTTTTGCATGTTATCTGACAAATGCTAACATAACACATAAAAGTAGAATACATATCAGAGCATTTGTTTGAATTTGTCACTCTTTCTAAATATTCAGTATCGCTTTAGACATTTATATCTTTTTAAACTCCCACACAATAACCAGATGCAAAATAACTTACGAGAAAAAAAGGATAGTACATTTTCCTAAAATTATAATACCGATATTTGAGCGATTTCGAATATGTTGGTAAATTTTTGTGACATTACTTCAACACGGGATGTTTATTCACCCACATAAATGCCATTTTGTTGAATAAATAATGTTGTGTCAGACATGAGATTACGAAACAATTCAAAGGTTTGTTCTAAAAGATTCCGATGTTTATTTCTGCATGTTAATCCGCGGGGGATTTTTGTTTTGAATGCATTTTATCATCATCACCAGAAGCAGAGAGTTTATTATCCCCTGTTGATGCAATGGTTGATGTTCATTTCATAATGTTTTCATTGTCGTGAGGTTAAATGATAATTCTTAATGCACTATATCATAAATATTCTAAAGTGGTGCATGATAGTAATATGTACATGTATACATTTTGAAAGAGTGTTCTATTATTATACTAATTTGAATTATCATTAATTAGAAAAGTAATTCAAATTAATGAATTACAACGGTACGATAAATCGTCAATACAATATCTTGACACATCGGATTCCAATGTTCAAATATACATCGGGGTCTCGGTCACCGATTGGTCGAAAGCGCGTGCTTACGGATCACAGCGCCTCTCACCGCCCGGGTTCGAATCCCACTCGGGACTGATCATAGTCCGAGTAAGTTTGTCAATTTCGCTTGCCGAAGGTCGGCGATTTTCTCCGGGCACTCCTGTTTCCTCCACCATCACAGAACTGACAGTCTCGAAATAAGTGAAATAATTTTGACTGGGGCGAAAAACACCATCAGTCCACTCCACTCCAAATATACAGCTTCAGACTTCACGTATGTTTCAATGATATAAGAATCAATTTTTGATCACGAGTCTTGTCTCTTTACTTTTGTTGAATATTAGCATATTGTTCTAGTACTTACATCTAGTATCTATACTCGTTGCGAACATATACATATTTTTCCATAACTTCACATGAATGAATAATATGAAATTGCTGGATGTTTTTTATATAAGAAATGATAAATATCATAAGGTTAAAATTTCATGAAATCTTAAAAAAAATAAATGAAAAATAGAAATAAAAAATTCAAAAATACAATGATAAAAGTATTGATATGGTAGGAATTGGCGGGTTTATAAGTTCATCGTTTCAAAATATTATTATACGTGCCTATTTTAGTTTCTACATAAACTAAAACATTCAAAATTAGAACTAAATGATACAATCATTGCACGTCATATCACGAAGTGCATAAATTAATCAGCAACGTAGTTGTATAACAGATAATTTTATATATTTTAAACATTTGAAACCACTAAAACGTGTTTGCAATTTTTGCTTAAACCCTTGTATCTCTTTTATAACATAGCTATTAAATATATGTGACAGATGTACAAAATAGGTTACCGACATTTGTATAAACTCTCACTTTTTATCTTTCCGAAGACCGAAAAAAATTGCGAGGTTAGACTGAATCATTATTTTACGGATTTTTTTTATCTAGTTTTCTAGTTTTTCTTTTTTGTTTTCTGGCCTTTAATATATATATATATATATATATATATATATATATATATAATATGCAGAAGTGGAAAAATGGTAGATGTAAGTGTGTTTTGATTTCCCCATATTAAATAAAACTTCCCACAGTGATAGTTGTGTAAAAGATTTAAATATGAAAATAAAGCATAAGTCAGTGATATTGCTTTAGTAAAATCACTGCATGGGAACATGAAATTAAAATTAGGACCCATTACCTAAGTAGAATGCTATATCCTCTTCTCATAATTGCATAATAATTAGGTGCATGTTTATATAACGATTAACATTTGGTGCTAGCACTAAATCCAATCTCTACATTTACTGTTGAAGTGGAATAGGGAACAATAAATCCGCATTCATTTAACTTATTACAATCATGCTTTTGAAAATCTTATGATTTTATTTCTTTATACTGGAACACGTATATCATATTATTTAGATTAATTGTCGGTTTATGACTTATCATGCTAAGATAAAGCCTTTGATGTCAAACATTCGTGTAAAACTCTGGTAGGAGTAAGTACCGCTTTATTGGTGTTATCATGATTGTTTCTGCAGTTTATTATGCAGAAGTGCTAAATCTTTTTTCTTTATTGTTAATTTTATTTATATATTACTTTTTTTTTTTTTGGTATATGTGTAATTGTTATTTTTCTTGGTTACTTAGTTATTACATACTTGATGTTATTGTAAACTTAATCACATTTCTAATATACGACACTGAAATAAACATATAAACTAATATCTTTAAACACGAAACGCCCTGAGAGCGGACAATCGGGACCCAAGCCCCGGCCAAATCATACATAAGACTTTAGAAATTTAAATACTGCTTCCTAGCATGGCGCTCGACATTTAGGAAACCGGATATCGTCTGGTTCATCCGGTGCCAAAATAACGTTACTGGGTAAGTGATATTCTTGCCTGCGGTATACTGACTTGGTATACTTATACCTTTACAAAAAGTCGACCTGAGTGTTTGCTAGTACACAGTCGCATATCGCAGACATACACAAACAGTGTTTTAAGATAAATCTTTAGATATTGATAACCTTGATCTCGTCACGAATAGCTGAAAATTGCTGATGTAACGTTAAACAACATTAAAAATCACCAACAATCAATCTTGACACTTACATGACAAAACGTGCAATCTTAAGACATTTATCAAAATTTAGCGAATTTAGAAAATTTATCAATGCAAAATTGCGTAATTTTTTGTCTTCAGCAAATAATATGCAACTACTATGAGTAATGAACCTGTTATTAAAATGGTTGTCTGTAGGGCATAATATGTAATTATTTTGCCCTTTAGGAAAATTGATAAAATCTCATTATTTCATAAATATCGATTTTTTATCCCATTGTTTCACGTGTATATATAATGCTTGTGTATTGTTTTTCAGTAACAAACATGTTATTTAGTCTGTTTTTGTTGCTTTCTTTGTGGCAATTTTTTTTTCCAATTTTAAATTTAATTCTTCCTTTTTGTAAGCTAAAGGTAAAGAGCGTTAATAAAGTGTCCCGAAACACCTGCTTTTATTTGTTCAGACTTGACTTTTTTTTTCTAGGTACAGCTGTCCTTGTCTTACTCCAAATCACGACTATTGAAGCTTGATATCTGCTTTTATCAAAGCATTGTTACGGAATGTGCTATTTTTAATGAAAAGTTTTGACTAAAAGCATACCTCATCTTCGGTTGAACAGGCTTATATTTGAGGTTTAATGGAAACTAACTTAAATTTACCTACATCTTGATTTTGCTTCAAATACTTTTTTCTTTTCAAATTATTAGCATAATTTTTATTGAATTTTTATGAATTGTTCGTGAAATAATTAATACTAAATTAAATTTGCTTTTTTTAATAATCCTGAAACTTGTTTTCATAGTAGTTTCAAATCCAGAAATCCAGTTATTTTCCATGCATCAGCAGAAACAAAATATGAAGATGGAAATTAAACTAATCCTATAAACCTTATGCCTTTTTTATTTTATTTATTTATTTTTTTATTTTTACTTTTATTATTTTTTTTATTTTTATTTAATTTATTTATTGATTTATTTATTTTATTTTTTTATTTATTTATTTTTTATTTATTTATTTTTTATTTTATTATTATTATTTTATTTATTTTTTTTTTTTTTGCTGCATATAAGCAATATAATTTATTGGCGGTTTTGTCCAGAATGCATGCCGGTGTTTTATGAAAAACCTCAAAACTTTAAATTATCAAATCCTGTTTATGAGGCTCCCAAAATATTTACCGCCAATCCCTTAAATGGTTTAAATATGGACCGCAAGTGTTGAATTTTAAAAAGAATTCTTCAGAATTTTTGTCTCTTTGAGTCCATTCACATTAATGATGATTTTACCTGACTAACCTTATGTTTTCTTTAAAGTGAAAAAAATATTAAATCACATTCATAAGTGAAGCTACGCATCTTATGTAATGACCGCAAGTGTTGGAATTTTTTCTTTAGGTCTCTAGATACTTTGACTAAGTTCATTCACATTAATTATGGTTTCACGTAAACTACTCTTTTGCCATTCGCGTTTTCTTTATAATGAGGAAAATGTTAAATCACATACATAGTCATAAGTTAAGCAAAGTATCTGTGGGTAAGCTCACAAGCGTTTGAATTTTTTTTTTTTTTTTTTTTTTTTTTTTTTTTTTTTTTTTTTTTTTTTTTTTTTTTGCCATTTCTTTGGATTCTTTGTCTCTTTAAGTTCATTCACATTAATTATGGTTTCACGCAGACAAATCTTTTAATCTTTTGCCATTCGTGTTTTGTTTATAATGAGAAAAAGATATAATCACACTCATAGAACCATAAGTTAAACAACATCTCTGGAAGTTTTATCATCTTAATCCAACTAGTGTTCTACATATTCAGCGTCTCAAGGTCCAGTCGAACTTGGAATGATAAGGTCTGCAGAATCAAAGGATTTGTCAATAGATTATTGGTCTATAATTTAATTTGTAAGTTTTAAAGGTTCGTAAAAAGCACTTGGTAAAAATATCATTATAACTGTACCCTCCAGTTACTGTTAATTTCACATAGCAATGAATTTGAATTATAACAAACATATATATAATCATTTTGTATTTATCAAAAAAAAAAAAAAAAAAAAAAAAAAAAAAAAAAAAAAAATAGATAAATAAAATAAATAAAATATATACATATATAAAGAACCTTCTAGCAGCATTTCAATACTTATTTATTGTTCTTCAAAATCTTTATATCCAAATTTATCTGTGCCGATATTTTCCATATTTACTTTTCATTTATTTAATGACCGTATTGTTAATTGCTACGCCGTTCAAATTAGAAACTAATATTTCGTCACCACCCAAATATTCATACTGTATTTTAAACGAAAAGAAAAAAATCTGAAATAGGAATCATCTTGATTTTATCAACTTTGCATAATTGCAATAAAAAAGATTCGATTACATAACCGAAACAAATAAAGTTTGCCTTGACACAAAATAAGAACCCCCCTATCCCCTGTTTTATTATCTAAGATAGAACTTAATAGAACATCAAGTTAAGTTTAAAGAAAATCACATGGTGCATGTTTATATAAGGTTGAACATTTCGCGTAATCGCTGTAGATAATATTACAGATCCAGCACTTATCTTCAGTCAATAAACTTCGCTGATATTTCCAAGCTCCGTATTCGTTTCTTTTTTTTTTCTCACTAAAACACATTTTATTTATTTTTCTTTCAACTTCCGACTAATTGTCGGTTAAGTGGTTCCGCTGCTAAATTAATCCGACTGGTTCTCGTTTAAATATCTTTTACATTCTGTAGAACGAAGGCAAACATAAACCAGAGTTAAAACAAAGTTTTAGTTAAGATACATTCAATATGCCTAAACACATGTTGTTCTGTAAATACCTTTAATCTTAAACGACATTCTCCAATGCAAATACTGCGTATAAAATATGTGTCATTGCTTGTACTTCACAGATCGACCAAGAATAAAATCACTGGACATCATTTCTCTGATTTTAGTCAGTGTCAATGCAAACGTTAAACGATTCATAAACAGCGGTTACAATTAAATTTCTGCTTTCTATCTTCTCGCTATAATTCTCACGTGTTTTGCTGGTCCTAAATCTGTCAAATGCTTCTTTACAAGTTGTTCAAGTGATTTTGGTGTTACTCTATAATATCATTTTGTATATAATGATTTTACTAATTTTTTTTGCCAATATATTTGTCTGTGATATGAGTTTCTTTAAGATAATTATTTTTTTCTAAAGACGTCGCTTCTGATACTGACAAAACCCGGCTAATTGCAATTCGACTTCTTGAGCAATATTTTCAGCTGCCTTCAATTTTAAAATTTGTTTAAATTAAGGTTTGTTTCCTCATGCAAAGCATTTCTAGCTGGATTTGGATTTATATAATTTTGGAACTTTAGATTCATTTATTTCCAACTGTTTGGCTTATGTTTTTAATTATCAAACTTTTCGGTTTAGTGATGAGGAATGAATTTCCGAAATGTGCACATCTGGCACATCAAAATTTAACTGGTATTTGTGTTATATATATATAACGATTCTATAATATATATTATCTTCTTTTTTTTTTTTACTAAAAATGAGAATAAAAAATCCAATCAGTTTAAACACGACGGTTAAATCGGTAACAACGTACTTACCTTCATACTGTTTATCAGAAATGCTATTAAACGATACATGTAGTAAGAATTCTATAAATATACCTAATTTGGTGCGATAAAGTCCCTTAGTTTGAGTACTTTTAGAACGGTCACAGAAAATTCTAGAATTCCCCTAGGGAAAAAATTTGGATTGTAAATAATAAATATGCATATAGCAAGATGTGTAAGATTTAAAATGAAAATTAAAAATATTAAAAAATATAAAAATATAAAAAAGCGTAAGACTACAACAAGTTGTGTAATATTGACAGGAAATATGCCTTTCCGGTTAAAGCTTTCAAACATATCCTCAAACAGATAAACTAAACGAGATAATTTATTTCAGTATTATATTCGATGTGATAAACAATCTGACACCAAATTGTATGTATCGTACATTATATGGTTGCGATAATGATCAGCATTTATTATAGCTTTTTTAAAAGTTCTGCTTGTAAGTAATGTAACAGAAATAAATACAATGTTGCATTTTGATACATGTTAGTTTTGAGAGGGTCTTTAGATAATCTTCGTTGATATTCCACCATGCTGGTCAACCCAGAATTACTGGAAAGTTTTTTGTATTTGCATTGACAATGCTGACACAATCCCAAAATTTTATCATAAGGTATTTACTCATACTGGCAATATTTCGTCGGAAACGGGTGAAGTAAAAGATGTTATATGTCGTTTTTTAACCAAATGAGTTAGATGTATATAGGAGAAAATTTGGTGAAAGAATGATCGCCACCGATCTGCGATCTGATATGCTTGGCAGCAAGTACCATCTTTGTCGTGACTTATGAACCGAGTTTGAAAGATTCTAATGAAAGTTGCAAGATCGGTAGACATAACTGTTGTGACGGGTTTCTTTATAAATTTGTATAGGAGAAAAACTGGTTCAAAATGATCGCCACCGATCTGTGATCTGACATGTTTGGCAGCAAGAAAAATATTTTAAACATCTTAGTTCTAAACAATTTTGGAGATAAGGAGGGAATTTGCAACCGAAAAACGTACTGGACAATTGACAACTCAACCAAGAACAAAAAATGCAAGTCAGTGATAGAAACAGCTTAACATGGTAAGTCTGTACGCTAAGTAATGGTGTCGGATTTCATGAGGGAATATAGTGACACCAATATCAAATTGATAATAACCTACAACCTTACTGTCGTAATGGTTATTATGAAGAAAATATATATAAAAATTATTTGACGTATATATACCGTTGAACAAACAAACTTAGACTATATATCATCGTTACGACTCTATTTCTTGCTGATGAATCTGCATAAACTGTAGATCGGCATTACGGCCCTAGATCTTGCTGTTTAACCTTGCCTGTACTGTAGACCACCGATACGACTCTAGATCTTGCTATTGAATGTGACATGTATTGTAGATCAGCGTTACGACCTTAGACCTTGCTGATGAACCTGCATCTACCGTAGATCAGCATTACGGCCCTAGATCTTGCTGTTTAACCTGGTATGTACTGTAGATCATCGTTACGACCCTAGATCTTGCTATTGAATGTAACATATTCTGTAGATTATTGTTACGGCCCTAGGTATTGCGGATGAACCTGGCACATATTGTAGATCAGCGATATGACCTCAGATCTTGCTGATCAACCTGCATGTACTGTAGATCAAAATTTCGACCCTAGAACTTGCTGTTTCACCCGGCATGCATTGTAGATACGCGTTACGTTCCTAGATCTTGCTGATGAACTTGCGAGTATTTAGATAACATTCTGGCCAAAATTGTAATATTAGACCTGGCTCGTGTTTTAGAGCACAATAATTACAATCCTTTTAACTTGCCATGATTTCCAGATCAGCAATACGGTCTTTAATCTCACAGTGATAATTTAAGAGGAATTTTCGTGAAATATAACTGTCTTAAATCTATCACATTTTTACTACAGGTGTAGAATATATACATGTAACTATAGAAATAAATAAAACTTAGAACAGTTGAAAACATTTATTTTGTATAATCTTCCAATGTCTTAAGTGATAGACACCTGTCATGGATAGTACCTTAATTTTTGTAAGCATAGGCATGAAAAATGAACAGAAATACTATTCCAGTTTTATGTTTTTTTCTAAATACCAGGCCCCAGTTTTACAATAATTCACTCAATTGAGTGTTCACTTAACCCAAACTGGGGAATATTTCAAGTTTTAAAACATTACAAGCTTGAAATTGAATATATTATGTTAGATTTAAACTTTATAGTATAGGCTTGTTGAAAAATAAAACATTCTCATATAACGTTAACCTTAAATTTTTAGAATATTGATGAAAGAAAAAATTGAATATTTGAGATTGAGTGTACACTCAATTGAGTAAATGATTGTAAAACTGGGGTCAGACCTATAGCAGTTATCTTGGTAAGCTGCCTTTTCTTTGATAGGTTATGATATTAAAATCCTGGGTTTAACCGATTGTTAAGATTATCTTTGAATAACTGACTAAAAGCAATAACAATTTTATAGCCAAATATAGCAACGAACTAGAACTAGAACTTAAACATTATGACCTATTTATCTTTGTGATTAAAAGGTGGCCTTAATCATAAAGAAAATTAATATTTCACTCATCTCGCATTATAATGATCAGAGAAACCAAATTTTGTAAACATTTTTATAATATGTTAATTTCGAACTATCATTTTGCTTATAAAGATTTTTACTAACTTTTTTACCAAGATATTTTATGTGATAAGAGATTTTTCCCCGTAATTTGATGAGATTCAATCCTAATGATTATGGTCAATGTTAGACAAAGTTATTATAAAGGCATCACTGATGATGAACATGAAACACGACTGAGTTTAATATGACTTCTTGCGGCCAACAAGTTATAACACATTAATTTAAAAAATCACCTTAAAGCGATGATATAAATTATCTGAAATAGTTTTTTTTTTTCTATTTCAAATAATGATAATAATAATAATAATAATAAAGAGGGATTCCAACCTTTTAGTTCAAACACGACAATTAAGTCGGTAATCGCGTAAATGTTTTTAAACTTGTTTATTTAATTGTTCATTTTTGTTTTGAAGTTTCACTTAAATAGTAATATTATTTAATATTTTATAATAAATAGCATTATAATTTGGGGATGTCTTTTAATTTGAATTGTGGGATTTGATTTGAATCAATTACGCTATCAACTAATTTAATAGTTAGACTTCTAGAATACTAGTTCATTATTCATTTCTATAAATATACCTTATTTGGTGCGAAAACGTTTTTGAATTATTTTAAATACCTAAAGAAGCAAAGAAACAATTCCAGACGTCTCCTAGTGAAATAAATTGGTGTGCAAATAACAAATTTGCTTATATCAATATGTGAGATTTCAAAATGAAAATAGAAACAAAAGCGGAAGACGTACGACTACAACAAGCTGTGTAAAATTTGACATAAAATATGCATTATTGATTTAAAAACGAACGTCTTTGGCAGCATAATTTGGTTCTAATTCATCAACAGCCGTGTAAGGCAAGAGGTCCAAGGTCTTTGTGATCAGAATGAATCATTTTCTTTAACAATGATGATCAAATAAAAATGAGTAAAATTACCATGTAAATTAAGAATTCTTGAACTTTTAAGCCTTTGTTTAAATCAGATTCTAGCAGTATGATTTCATTCGTCTTTTCACATTGTAGTAGCTTTCAATCATAGCCTCTAATGATGACCGAATAAAAAGATAATTTATTTACGTTTCATATATAATAAATTCCATGTACAATATGACACTAAATTGTGTGTATCGCACATCTTGAAGTGACAGAAAACTGACAGCATATGGTGGCGATAATAATCAACACCGCTTATTTAGCTTCTATTATAGCTTTTTAAAAGTTCTGCGTGTAAGTCAAGCTACAAGAATCAATAAGATAGGTCATTTTAACATTTTATTCTGCATTTTGATACATGTTAGTTTTAAGGGGACCATTATGTGGTTTCCGTTGATATTCTACAATGCTGGTCAACCCAAACACAGAATAGTTATTATTTTTATTTTTGCATTGACAATGCTGAAACAATCAAATATGTTACTATAAGGTGAATACCTAATGAAACAATGACAATATTTCGTCGGTAACGGATAAAGTAAAATATGTTTTCATGTCATTTTTACCAAATGTATGAAAATTTTTCAAATGTTTTGTTCTTAATAATTTAAGAGGGAAAAAAGAAATTTGCAACGCAAACAACATGTACTTGACAATTGACAACTCAATCAAGAACAAAATAAATGTAAATCAGTGAAAGAAACAGCTTAACATGGCAAGCATGTAAGCCAAATAATTGGTTCGTTAGATATTATGACAGAAAATAGTGACATCAATATCAAATTGATAATAACCTCAAATCCTTACTTTCGTAACGGTTATAATGAAGAAAAAGTATTTTAATGAAATAAATTGACATATATACCGTTGAGCAAATCAACTTATATTTTTTTTGATGAACCTGGCATGTATTGTAGATCAACATTACGGGCTTAGACATTGCTAATGAACCTGAATGTGCTGTTGATCAGCATTACGGCCCTAGATCTTGCTGATGACCCTGCATGCATTGTAGATCAGCGTTACGGCCCTATGTCTTGCTAATGGACCTTCATTTATTGCAGATCAGTGTTTCGGCCCTAGATCTTTCTGAGGAACCTGCATATAGTGTAGAGAGTATTGTGACAACAGTAATGATATTAATCCTAGTTTTAGAGCCTCATTAACATTCTTTATCTCGCCTTTTATTTTGCCATGATTTCCAAATCAGAATTACTGTTTTTAATCTCACCCATGATATTAGCGTAAAAAACTGTTTTTAATCTGTCACAGTTTTACTACAGGTGTAGATTGAAACACTATAGAAATAAATACAACTAAGAACAAATCCCGGTTCTAGTCAGTTACGATTGACATTGAAATGATGACTGCACTCAGTTTTAGCATTTCATCTTCCAAAACTAAACGCAATAGCAACTTCATAGCCAATTGTAGCAACGGACTAGATCAAGAATTTTATGACATATTTATTTTTGTAATCAAAAGGTGGCCTAAACAATGAAGAAAATTAATATTTTACGCATCTCACATTATAATGATCAGAGAAACCAAACGTTATGAACTATCTGTAAATGAACATGTTTTGGATAAAACAGATTGAAGCTTAGAAAACCGTTAAGCGGTATTTTTTATAATAGTTACGATAAATGGTCATGTCATATATGCCACATATAAATCGTTGGATAATTTCGTTAACGATGATATATCCAATACTTAAAACATTGAGAGAAACTTAGCTAATTGAGTTGTTATCTATTTAACAGTAGTTAAAGAAAAAAGATAAAGCTGAATGTTTAATCCATCAGAACTTTAAACATCAGTAAAGTTACTATAAATATAATAAAAAACGCAAAAGACTGCGAAATTACTTAGTAATGTGTATATTACTTCAACATTGCTCTATATACAAGGTATATATTTACAGACATCATCTTCCAAAGTATTCTATGTTCTCCTGTACTACATTATTTTCATTCATACTTTCATCGATTACATGTTGCAATCTGTTTTCACAAAATGGCATCGCAATTCAACCTCTTACTGTATGGTACATGTATTTCAATTTTCGACTTCTTCCTGTATGATATTTAAATTAATTGGAAATTATTCCAATTTTCTTGTTAATAACAGTTTTATCTGTTTTTCAAAAACATAAGAATTTGAAATTGGGTTCAAAACCAATTCTGTTGTTTATTTTGATTTTCTTACATCTTCTGGTGTCGAAAAGATATTTTAAAGAATATTTGCCGTACAAACTATTTTTATACATACATTATAAGCGCTTGTTACCAGGTTGCAAAATGAATATACGCGTGTTCAGTTTGCGTTGAAGTTTTACCATTGTCATTATAGAACCATGTATTTCCTTATACAATATTATATTAATACCACAAGATATATTTTATTTTAGTTATTTGTCACAACGTACGTGTCATGTCTGATCTTGTTTAGCAGTATTTTATTTACCTGAATTGCGTTGTGCTTTTTGTCTCTTGTCTCTTGTAATAAACATGATTTTTAGTTGCAACTTTTCTTATTCTCTTTTAAAATCTTAGTGCAAATTGTGCATTTTTGTTGAATTTTAGCCAATTCCATTAAAACAGTAGACAACAGAACTATTAATAATCACTTAGAAGACAAAAAATCATTTAACCCTTTCATATGGTTTTTATTGATTCATCGACAATAAATTTGTCTACTATCAGACGATTTATCAATATATAATCCCGTGAATGATTGTCAAAAGGACATGTTATGTAATAACTATTAATATACATTTTACGAAAATCAATAGTATTACATAATTCCATACAGAACAATTTGTTGAATAGTCACAAGTTTCATCTGTAGGTATTGTTCTGTACATGTCTCGGATAAACAATTTTATGGAATCAATAATTTTCTAGACATTACGGAAATCTATCCGGATTTTAGGAAAGCCTTATTGTCCTTTTTGAGACATTTGCCATATTAATACACAAAAATCTACTTCAGCTGTCTCACAATTTTTCATCGAAATATTCATGCATTCGAATGCTTAGTTATGCATTAATTGGCAGAATATTGTTTGTTGTCTAACAAAATATATTCTCATTAGTGGTCATAGCAACTAAGAATTTATTGTTGAAATAAACAAAGTCTCAAACAAAAGATAATAATAAAGAACAAAACATTTAAATAAAAAATATAAGGACAAAAATAAATACTAATTGCGACGAGGCAATACCAAACCTTGTATCAAAAAAATATTGAAATGTGTGGTCCTAGTAAACTTAAGCTCTTTCTTTATTTGTTCTATGACAGTGTATTTCGAGAATTATCAGTACAGCTAAAGATTAAGCATAAAGAATTATTTTTGTGTGCGTCTCAAAAAATAAAATAAAATAAAATAAAATAAAATTAAAATAAATAAAATAAAATAAAATAAAATAAAATAAAATAAGAATAAAATTATATATTTAAAAAACGTGATTTTGGCTACTAGATAAAGCTAACATATTGCTCGCCCATATCATTAAGAATCGTAAATTTTAGTTTTTAAACCAAATGTAAATTACAACATATATTACTAACTGATGATGTTGTGTTGATATATCTGCCGTGTTGAGAAATTTAATAAAACATGGGTTAAGTGAGCATGCATGTCACGTAAAACAATTATGCCAACACGGAAGGAACTCGCTGTTTTCATCATCTTTAATTTGTTGTAACAGGGCCAAAAAACCATTTATCAATTAGAAAATTATTCGGGAAGTGTAAATTTTGCTTCAACATTCAAAAAAGTTTTTTTAGATCACTTGTAAAATATATTCTAAACAGGGTTTTGTAGAAAACTTGTTATTTGATTACCGATTTCCAGCGGTTGGTCGGGCTTTCGACTTCAAACTTCAAATATAACTTTATTTTTATGGACATTTACATAATGGCTGCAAATGCAGAGGTATTAAGATTATCTTGCCAAGTATTTTTTTTTTTTTTTTTTTTTTTTTTTTGTATATATCTTTTTCGTTGTTGGTGAACTAACATTCTGATGTGATGTTGATATTTTCAACGGTCTTACTTCATCTTATAAATTTGCCATTCAAAAAGAGGTCGGGGTCAAAGGTCAAGATCATGACCGACCTTGTTTTTACCCTTGTGGTATTTTCTTCTATTTCACCATTTTATGAAGCTATTTTATGGAAAATTTACGTTTGTGATGTTTTTGATAACCTTTCATACAAAATAAGCCCTGTCGTTCATTACCTTAGGCGTATTTCAAAAATTTATTTCTAGTCATCTGTAAAGTCATCTCAATGTAAGTAGAATATGATAATGATATGCTTTCAAAAATGTTTCTTTAAAAAAAAACTCTGAAGAAAGCGATTTTATCAGACAAAGCTATTACGAGTAAATATATAAAAAATACCTGCTAAATTTTGATGTGCCAGATGTGCACGTTTCGGAAAATCATCTTTTTCACATAAGTAACACCTTCATCTACAGTATGACATAAATTGTGTTTATTATCAATCGAAAATAGCAGTAAATTCAAAGAATAAGGTTGATATAATGATCAACACCATTAACATAGCACTGAGTTTATTTACTTCTTTACTTTCCGATACAGACAGTTCATTAGACACTAAACATTAAGGTCACTCCTAAAAAATATGGGTTTATTTTCGTCTAGCAATTATTTCTAGGATATTCAATTTTAGGTTTCCAGGCTCATCATTTAAATGTTATTGTTTGTTTGTTTTGAGTAACTGTCATTTTACTAAATAATGAAAATGCTAAAAATATTCCGGATAAAGCTACCGGATAGATAAATCGTAGGTAATTGTCAAAAAAGTTCGAAGCCTAAGCAGTTTGATAAATAAATTGTTCAAAAATAAATTTTGAGTAATTTCAAATAACAAATGAAGCTTAATTACATATGAAGAAAGTAAGTTTCAATAAAATGTATGCACAACCAGCACAATCAAGAACAAAAACAAAACACGAAAACTATAGAACAACCAAGCACGAAAAGGCTTACAGACAAGCATGGAAACTAAAACAAACATTTTTTTTAATATGGCCTAACTATGTGGGATTGGATTTTACAAATCAATAAAGTAATGTCTAGACTCATGTTACATATATGGGTAACGTGGATTATTGATTCCCTGAACGCAACATTGATTTAGATAGGACGTCTGTCCTCGCCTGAAATCGAAATACAAAAAATTAATTGTACAGGATGTTTAACTATTTTATAATCAAATAAGAGATTGAAAAATCGACCTTGCTTTAGATGATTTATATAGTTTAAACTATAAGAAAGATGTGAAAAAAGCATTGCAAATTCAATTGAAACAAGTCTTTTATTACTTCATAAAAATGATTAAACGAACTGCTGTCATAGCGTCATAAATTGTTGCCGACAACCCTGACAGCCCATATAGGATTTTACCTTGTACGTATTTAGTTGGCTATTTTTGATATTTGTTGTGTTTGAAATAACGCTTTCCTTTTTCATTGTTCAGAACACGTAATGCACGTGGGATACTAAATCTACAAATTATTTTGTTTATAAATTTTTCTTTTTATGTTTATGTTTAAGACATTTACCTACAGAATGGTTAAAAAACAGATTTCGATAAAATTGGAAGCTTCGTATGTTTTAAATGCTTAACATTTCTCAGGAAACAAATGCGAAGCATTGTGAAACAAAATAAAATAAATGGACGGTTCACAAAATTAATTGCTAATTTCTGTTAGTTTTTTGCTTAAATCTTTTGTCAGCATAAACCAGATACCGTTTTCGAATAAGTTTCAGTACACAACTGTTTGAAGTTTAATTTTCAACTATTTCCTGATTATTAAGTACATTTAAGTATATTTATTATATTTTATTTTATAAACTATTATGACATAAATTCATAAAAATCCAAACCACTTTTGGCTTCAGTGTTTTCCAAATAGGGTCTTCTAACAGTTGTGAGTTTACATTTAAATTCCTTGATAAAGTATTTTTTACCCGCAGACTTCAGTTTTAATTATTCAGTATCAGATTAAATATAACAAGGCCGATAAGACTAGTCATAAAAATATATTACGCAAAAACACCTTTTTATCAATCAGAGAAATTAAAGTTGTCATTCAACAGTCTAAGTAGTTAGGTACCTGATTTTATATCGATACTATACTCAATCTCTGTAAACGATAAATCAACAAGAGTTACGTCGTTATATCTCTATATACTAGACCAGACAAAGAATTACTCGAAATCGGTATTCAGACAAGATAAGATTCCTCAAAACGAACCCACACAAGCAATACATTATACAATAATACACACGTAACCATCATGGGGATGTGTAAGGCATTTGAGTTCATTATAAAGGAGACTTGGCTTTGAACCAAACAAATAATCATTTATACACTTTTTTACAAAGTGTCCGCTTACTTATTTCATAAGGATAGCCTTCACTTAGATTTATTTCTAGAATAGATTTTTTATTTAATCTTCATTTGCTATTAAGTTCTGAATATATTTTATATAGAATATCTGTAACCATCCAATTATATTTTAGACTACATTCTGGATTTGAATCACATTTAGCAAAGGTAGTTGATAAGAGAGTCATTTTAAAAACGAGTTCAGTGACCTCAAAATTCTATCATTCACTTTCATTAGCGATATGAAAAGAGGAAGACATACTCAAGACTGCAACGAGTTCGAAAAAAAATCAAAAGTAATGTAGTATGCAATTTTTATTATCATTTGTTTAAATAATAAGGCTTTTAAATTAAGAGTTTATCCATCTGTTAAATTAAAACACACTTGCAAACGTGAAATTTTAATAAACATTTTTTTCTCGTGTATATATTTGTTTATTATTCATCGTTCATTTGGTAATTACTAGGATTCTATCAACATTCCTTTTAAGAAATGTTAAATAAGGTTTTCATTATTCAAAGTTCTGTTTTATTGGAAGATAAACTCTAGATAAATGTTAGAATAATGCACTGAAAGATAATAAAACACGTTATAATAGTAGCCTATATATAGACCGTCTTTCTATTAAGAAAAGTGTAAAATATGTTATACCCGTGAACTTCCATCAAGGAAGTGAGGCCGAGTGCTCCGGAAGGGAAAGCACCTCCTGTCTAGCTAGCTACATGTACACCAGTCACGTTTAAGTCAACTTTTAGAATGAAAGGAACAAAGAACTCTGGTAAGTCAAATATATCCAGTATAATTTTGGATACAGTGACTAATACTTATCAACAATATTTTGATGACGGCCATAATACTTTTTAAGGTCCTTGATTAGCCTAGGCTTGCAATATTCCTGTATCAACAATTTAATTGTAAGTAATTTGCTTCGTTGCAGAAAGTAACCATAGTTGGAACAAGCTCTACCGTACCGTATTAACTGTGAAACATATACACCATACGCAGAAGAAGCAGGGATATTACGGCATAGAAACGGAAAGTTGACAATAGAAAAATTGAAGTCATCACGTTTGTCGTATAACTTCAGATGTAACCTTTCGTGGGTACAAAGAACATCTTTTTAAAGATCATCTGTCCTGGGATCCCTTTTGAGGGCCTTGTTGAAAATTAATGTTGTATTAAAATTGCTATAACTAATAATAGTGCTGCACCGGTAATTGCTAATTATATAATAATAATAATTATTATTATATAATTGTTTTAATTCAACTGGTATTTGTGATATATATTTATACGTGTACAACCTACACATGTTTAGTGACTGAATCTGTTGAATGGTTTGTCATAGTTAAAAAATATATACTTTCATACAAAAAAAAACCATCGAATCGAGCAATAACACTATTCATGAAAATCATTTTTCTATTGCAACTTTTACAATCTGAGATCTTTGTCAGTTTAAAGAACTTCAAATATAGTGAATTCTTTGTCATAAGTAAAGATCTCTGTCTGAGGAAAATACCTTTTTTTCTGTAAAAAAATCGTCGTAAGTAAAAAATATTTTTGAATGATAAATATTGTTGTTAGTATTAATGATCATTTTCAGTATCGGGCGTCACTGCCAACATTGGAAATCATGGTCTTAAGGAAATGAAAAAAATCGGTAGATTATAAACATAAAAAGATAATTTATTACACTAAACAATGACAAAGTTAACCAAGCAATAGAAATTAACTTTATATAAAGCATTTTTATTGCATTTCCGTAAAAGAGTTTTTGAAAAACTGAAGTAGTAACAAACTTTGTCAATAGTGACAATTTTCGGTTAGCATTAAAATTTTAGAATAAAGAATAAAGATCAATGTCGTAGCGAAGATTTTTTTCAGAGGCGAACATCCTTTTAAGTATTAAAATTCTTCGTCGGTAGTAAAAAATTTCTGTCAATAATAAAAGATGTTGTTTGTATTAGGATAATGGTCTTGTTAATAACTGTTGTTATAATTAAGATCTTTGACAGAAGTGTTAAATGTTTTTGTAAATAAAGTATTCTAAAAATGTATCTTACCTGTACAAAATTTAAACATTTTATAGAAATTCAATCATTGCACAAAGCAGTAAAAAAAGTCGATGTCGGTGGAAAAGATCGTTTAATAGACTAAAGATTATTGTCATTGGTGAAACATTCGGCTGAACTAATCGGCTCTTTGCCCAATCGCACTCTATGTAATCGGTTTAGCAACTTCGTGTAAATTAGTCATTATGATGGTTATGAACTTTTAATGAACCAAGTAATACATTTTTCTAAAGTAACCGATGGTTGATCTTGTCATTGACAATAAAAACGCCATAACAGGATATTATAATCATATTTGTTATTAGTTAGGCATTTTGTTATCTTTTTAAATACAACAAACTATAGATTTCTAATCGAAATTACATAAACCAGTTGAAAAGACAAAAACGAACCTTCTTGCTTATTTTTTTTTTTAAAAAAAGAGAACAATTTACTCAAAGAAATCCTCCTCGTGGTTACATTTTAATGTTTCAACTATAACGCAGTAGGAAAAGTCGATTTTGTGACCTGAAAAATCCTCTCTCTCTCTCTCTCTCTCTCTCTCTCTCTCTCTCTCTCTCTCTCTCTCTCTCTCTCTCTCTAAAAGAATCAAAATAGAAACTGCTGTAAAATAATAATTGTTGCACAACATCAATATAGTTGTTCTTCTACAACGATGTATTCGGTCTATCAAAAATAGAATAATTATGGTACATTGCACAACATCAATATAGTTGTTCTTCTACAACGATGTATTCGGTCTATCAAAAATAGAATAATTATGGTACATTATCAGTAAACGATTGCGCTATTTGTGTTGTGATTTATGTCCAAACAAGAATACTTGATACTTAATATTTATCTAAGACGATGTAATTCTTATTGATTTAAGGTTATCAGAAGTAAGGCAATCATTGTTATTTGATCCAATCTTCTAAAGATGTACCTTCTGAAAAAATAAACCAAATTCTAAAAATTGTACATGACGTGCAAATTTTAAACACTTTATCGAAATTCAACTATTTGCACAAGACAGTAGAAAAAAATCGTTTTCGGTGGTAAAGATCGTTTTATAAACTAAAGATTATTGTCAATTGTAATACATTTGGCTGAACGAATCGGCTCTTTGACCAATCGCACTCTTTGTAATCGGTTTAAAAAGGATTTTTACAATTTCGCGAAAATTAGTCATTATGATGGTTATGAACTTTTAATGAACCAAGTAATACACTTTTCTAAAGTAACTTATGGTTGATCTTGTCATTGACAATAAAAACGCCATAACAGGATATTATAATCATAATTGTTATAAGTTAGGTATTGTGTTTTCTTTTTTAATCAAACAAACTATAGATTTCTAATCAAAATTACATAAACCAGTTGAAAAGACAAAAACAAACCTTCTTGCTTATTTTTTTTTTAAAGAGAACAATTTACTCTAAGAAATCCTCCTCGTGGTTACATTTTAATGTTTCAACTATAACACAGTTAGAAAAGTCATTATTGTGACATGCACAATCTCTCTCTCTCTCTCTCTCTCTCTCTCTCTCTCTCTCTCTCTCTCTCTCAAAATCAAAATAGTAACTGCTGTAAAATAATAATTGTTGCACAACATCAATGAAGTTGTTCTTCTACAACGATGTATTTGGTCTATCAAAAATAGAATAATTATGGTACATTTATCAGTAAACGATTGCGCTATTTGTGTTGTGATTTATGTCCAAACAAGAATACTTGATACTTAATATTTATCTAAGACGATGTAATTCTTATTGATTTGAGGTTATCAGAAGTAAGGCAATCATTGTTATATGATCCAATCTTCTAAAGATTGATAGGAAAGGTATCATAATAGATTAAGCGTTATTTTTTCATTTATTTATTTTTTTTCTGTTTTTTCCCTGGTAAGAATTTTTATTCCGTAAATCTTGATACTTAACTCTGTCATGATGATTCAGTTAAATAAATATGTATTTGTATATTGCCGAATATACTAAAATTCTACGCCATTCCATGGAAAAAAGAAATATTATATACTGTGGTAAAAAAAACTAAAATGTTTTAAAATAACGACTGTTCACTAAAGCTAACGTTAGAACTCTAGTAAGGAAATTACTCATTCTAATAAGCACGTCTTCATGATAGTGATGGGAAATTACATAGCAGTGACATTGTCACTAACATTTTTTACAATACTTACCACCTACGCATTAGATTATTTTATTAAACTTTCGTATAGTACTTGGCATGAAATGTTCCTTTATAATTATTTAACGACATAAATTGTAGATTTTTTCGTTTTGTTAATAGATATTTTAAAGACTATATGACTATCTCAAATATCTTTAAAAAATGTTTCAAAAACATTCATTAAGACCATATACATGAATAACAGAAACCGTTCGAATTTCGCTACATATAATGTGGCATCTATCTAAACTGTTCTATTCTTTATTTCTTTCAATATGGATACATATTTTAAATGTGTTTCCTTTTAACTCTTCAATAAAGCTGAATCCAACACCCTGTTTTTAAACAAAATCGGAAAAATTACAGTACAAATATTCATTTAACGAGGCAACTTTTAAATTAAGCGCTCAAAAGTTGAATCTGAATTCCCCATATATTGTAACATATTATCTGTATAGAATAAAATAGTATTGTAGGAAAATAAATTAATAAATTAAAACAAAATATTTTCTTATATAAAACAGATCGAAAAAGTGTCTCTTTCAAAATATAATCCATGTTTTTATACAATAGATCAAGTTCTAAGTCTATTTGTTTATGTTTGGTTGTCGTTTACATTGTCAATATTATATTCTCTGTCTGAAACAACATCATTGCATTTCGAGATATGTTGGATGTTGGCATGTCATAAAGATAATAAATTAGGGGTTTCAGATCGAGATAAGAAAATTGAAATCTAGTTGTGGAACATTTGAGGTAATAAATGCTGGCTTAAAGATTGGAATATATTTATCCTGATATGAAAGTCATCATAGATTTTTCCTCATATAGAAAATAGTAATTATTTCTCTGATATAAAGATTCTAAGTTCAAACTTAGAATCTACTAACTACATGGCAGACTAGCTGTTTTCGGATAGAGCATGTCGTAATGATGTAACTCTTACAATAATGTGTCGCTCGGAGCTAAAAAATAAACCTTCATGCCATCAAATATTAACGAAGAAATTTTTTTAAAATACTGAACCGCAAAGTATTCGTGTATGATACAAATTACATCGTGAATAATCTGTCTATTTTTATTATTATCATTGTAGTAGCAGTGATATGCGATAGGGGAAACATTGTATCAAATATGCGGTGAGATATATTTGTTGCATGAAAATGTCGTATCTGACATTTTAATTATTTACATTGAAATACTGCTAGTTAACAACTTTACCAATCTGATGCTAAAGTACTTAACAAAAAAGTGCACAAGGCTGCTTACTTTTTTCAAAAGCATATTCTGTCCAACTCGAAGCTATCTTTGCGGTAACGATTAGGAGATAATTATTCTTAACATTTAAAATAACTCTCTGTAACTAACATCTTCAACGCTTTCATGTGCAAAGTGTAGTTGGATTGCAACGATGTTAATAAAACCTCAAAACACTTATTTCGTTGAAAACAAAACGGCTTGTGTTAACCGTTTTAGTTTATTTGATCCTATATTGATCCGTACAAGTTTATTGTCAATTTTTATCTTTATACATGTGTGACGATGTGCATATAACCCGCCAAACAAAACCAACCATCATTTAAATAATTCATGATGCGTAGCGCATCGGGAAACAATTTTAAAACAACCCATCTTTTTCAATTATACTTAGAATAGTAAGTTAATATATAATACAAATACCAGTTAATTTTTGATGTGCCAGATGTGCACATTTCGGAAATTAATTCTTCATCAGTGACACTAAGACCGAAAAGTTTGATACATAAAAAATATATAAGCCAAACAGTTGAAAACAATTCATCTAAAGTTTCAAAATTATATCAATCCAAACCCAGCCAAGGAATGTTTTGCATGAGCGAACAAACCTTAGTTTTAAATAAATTTCAAATTTTAGACGACTGAAAAGTTTGCTAAATGGTACATTTTCTGACAGCACAAATTACTGCCTACTGAGTTAAGGATACCCTCGGGGAGTTTTACTCAATTGAAATTACTTTTTGGGTTTCAATTTTTACACTTTCTTATAATGTGGATCCTTAATCGCGTCTGTTATAATAACTACTAGATATGACAATAAAATTGATAATCAATAAAGATAATCCATAATTCTTGTATGACAAACTAATTTTATTAATAATAATACCTTTTGTTAGTTAAAAAAATGCGAGCATTATTTACTTTCATTATTTGTCACAATAATGTTACATTTTAGTTGATTAAATCGGGAATATGTTATAAAATGTGGCCTTGAGCAGTATTGATTAAGTAGATAACTATGTTTGTAATTGTAAAAGTTGCATTTATTAAAAGAAAGGTAAATATAAAACACAAACATACCAGTTTTTGTCCAAATCACAATCCCAAAAACATAGTAAAAACTTTGAAAATTGGCAAATTTAGTAAAACACGTGAATTTCCATCAAGGAAGTAAGGCCGGGTGCTCCGGAACGGTCAGTACTTCCTGTCTAGCTAGCTACAACCGTCACGTGCAAGTCAACATTGAGAATGAAAGGAGCAATGAACTATGGCAAGTTAAATATATCCAGTATAAGTTTGAATACAGTGACTACATACTTATCAAAAACATTGTGATGACGGCAATAAAACCTTTAAGGGCCTTGATTAGCCTAGGCTTGCAATATTATTGCGTCAACAATTTCACTGTAAGCAGTTTGTTTCGTTGAAAAAGCCCCCATAGTGGAAACAAGCTCTACTATAACATATTAACTGTGAAACATATACACCATACGCAGGAGAAGCAGGGATATTACTGCAAAGAAACGGACAGTTGACAATAGAAAAATTGAAAGTCATCACGTTAGCTTCAGATGTAACCTTTCATGGGTGTCATAATTGAGGTATAAGTCCAAATATTTAGAACATGGATAATCTGTCGTGTCTTACATTTCTAGCTCACTTGGATAGATGGCATTTACATATTCTCCAAATTTGGGATTATTTAGATATAGAACGTCATCTTTATATCTGTATGTGTAGCTAAATGATTTAGCGACAGTCTTTACTCTAGATTTAACATTAAAATTATATGCTTAATAAAAAAATATGGGTTTAACCAAGACCACGGTTTAACATGTCAGAACTGAAAACACGATCATGAAATGAACTGATATTTAGCTTTCAATAATGAACTTGGTTATAGTATGTCATACAATATTTTTATTATCTTTTTGCTTTATCTTAACAATGATACTTAAAATAGCCGTGTTTTGATATTTCGAATTCATCTTCAACAAACACCACTTTTGTTTGTGTGTAAACAAGTTATATCAATCAAAATCCATAAGTGTAATATGAATCGTGCCGCCATTGAAAATTATTCAAAATGTGCAAATAAAAATGATAACATTGATTCCATGAGGATATAAATCAAATGTTATATTAATACACGAATTACATAATTTTAAGTATGTTTTATTATCTTTTTGCTCATTCCATTACAAAAAGATATATATTATCTTTTAATTAGGTAAATGTTGCATTTTGAAACCTTGTATATTATCTCAAGATAACTTAATGTAATTTTAGTTCAAAGCTGGTGGTCCCTAAAGTGTAATACATGTCATCTAATGGACTCGGATGTCAATCTTTCCAACAATATTAATGGATTACTTTTCTTTTTCATTTTGGTGTTGCTGACCAAGCCCTTGTTTTATTAAACTGAGTGAGTGTATTATTGTTTGAAACAACTCACGGCGTTATTCCAGCAATTCGCGACTAGTAAATGTAAAAGGCACAATAGTATCAATAAAACGTAAAACTATTGTTAAAAGTAAATACAAAGAGTATTAAAAAGATAATTAATACTTAACGTATTAGAATCAGTAGGATCATAGATATGTATGAATAAAACGCTGGTCGATGTCCGTTTAAAAACTTAACACATAATGTTAATGTCGTTCTAATAACGTTTTAGCAAAAAATACGAATGTGTTACTAAAAAAACATGTACTTGGCAGAGATTAATTCAGTCACTATGACAAAACAAAAAAAAAAAATTATCAAACGTGACCTTCGCATAAAATAGAAAGATACTACAAAATGTTACACAATTACACAAACAATACGGTGTATGTAGAAAATACAATCACAAAACCAAAATAAAAACTTTTAAATCTATCTAATTCAGTAAACAACATGACTTTCCACAAGTTACACTGGTTGTTCTGGAAGGTAGACATCTAGACTATCTAACTCGAATAAAAGAAACATGCAAATATGGGATTAAATAATTGGATTTGACTTTTGATGTATAATTGCCATTAGACTTCAAAGTATGCGTTGTGGAGACGCTTTAACTGACTCTGTTGTATACGTTATATTTGACAATTAAAGAAGTTTAATGTCGCATTTAGGAAGCAGGATGTGTTAGCCTTCATAAAAATAAATTTTTATACTTGATAAATGGAAAAATAGAAAGGCTTTAAAGATCATTTAAATGAGTGGACTTGGGTCGATTGAGTAAATCAAAGTCTGTGTATCAATATCTGCTTATTATCTAAACATTGAAGCAAAATACATGCACAATTGTCTGAAAATGATCGATAAGTGTACTTGAATATTAAATGCATGACGCAGAATAAATGAAAAATAATATTTAGTTTCGAAAAATACAATTTCTTGATATAATTATTTCTAATTCAATATAACAGACAAATGAATAATTATAATTAAATTCAGAATAAGAAAAAGCTTTTAAGAGGCGTTTAATTTATATGTTCGATTTGGCAGCATTTGAAGTTTATATGTTCTACAAAGTTGTACTTTAGTTTATGAATTAAATTTGATAATCTAGCAATTCCTGATTTATCGGACGATCAACAACATTTTTCGAGAGAATTTAAAGAAACTATTATTTGTTATTAATTCAACATTTTTCTCTAAGTTTAATTATACTGATATCATTTTATATTCATTTAAAATGACGGTAATATAACACGTACCATACTTCATTGTTCAGATGTTTCATCTTTAATTCATCTAAGAGAAAAATCATTCAAGTATCAATTAATCTCTTATTATCTAATTGCTTAAGCTTTTTATTGGAATTTCATTCCTGATTTGCATAATTCTAAGACATATACACTGTAGAGTTAAATCCTTAAGGAAGAGACATTAACAATTTACTTCTCTATTCACCATTTTACACTCAATATTGCTGATGTTCGTTCATCTCATACGTTTGACATTTTTATCAATTATTTTATTATAAAATAGCCTCAAATATGAAGTTAATATTGATCTTAAAAAGACATCATGCAATATTTCGTAGAAATCAAATTGTAAATATAATCAAACTTCGTCTAAAATTTCCAATTGATGAATATAGTTCAGTACGTAATTATGTATATGTTTACTGTAACATAACATGATTTTATAATTAGGAGCATTACGTTTGGTTTATTCTAGATGAATGAAATCGAAACAAATTTAGAGCATACGCAATCAATAACTAGTTCCTTGTTGTTTTCTTATATGAAGTACACTGTATATGGCTGTTTAAACCTTGCAATTTTTTCAATCTTTTTCTGTGTTGAAATCTGAAATAAACAGCCATAATAATAAGTTATGGTTTTATCAAACAAACTAATTTTTTAGGAATAGAAAATAATGACTATCCTTTCATAGAACTTTTTTCTGCTTGTCACTTGAATCCTATGCCGCTTTAAAATTCAGAGAATATATGAAAAAGAAAACTTAAAATTATAATTGAAACTGATGTGAACTTATTTTAAATATAACATGTAATGTTGTTTTATGTTAATTTGTTATAATGAAACCATAACTGTTTTAAATGTTTTCTTTCTTTTTGTAAAAGACCAGTGGCTCTAAAATTATTAGTTAGTCGATGGTTCTTTACTATAAATAAAATTCTGGCCACAATCTCGTTATTAAAATTATTTACAATCTAAAAATGTCTATTTTGTCCAGTTTCCCAGGGAAAAAGTTTCTTGTTTCTTTTAGATTGTTGTTTCCGGTTTCTTACGTTTATATTTGTTTTTATCAATGAAATGATGCTTTAGAACACAGAACACATTGATTCGGGATTTTTTCTAAAACACAAGTAATTGTCGAGATCAAACACAGATATCTAATCTCTCAAGAATGGTATTGATATTATAAGTTAAAAGATGATGCCAAAGGCAAAAGAGTCTATTTTCATGACAGATAATTCAATTAAATGTCAATCATGAATCGATTGTCTGATATCAGAAATATAAAATTATAAAGATCAATGTTTGTTTGTTACTGTTTGTAGAATCGGGTTTCATGTTTTATATTATTTCAATAATAAAATCGTATTCTGAAAATTATTGTCATATAGCAATTTTATTTTTTTGATAAAGAGTATCTTGCACGCACGAGGCGCAGTTAATATTTTTATAAGAATTATATTCTTTACTCAATGGCGAATTAAAGATCTCCTTAATGAGGCATCTATATTTCTGAATTTGCATAATTTGTTCGTACTTTGTTCAATATTGGTATTTTTAATCCTGTTTTTTCTAAGTTTCTCAATTGTTATCCGAATTATACCGTTATCATTACCTTGAGAATCATTTGGTGAGTATGGAATATGTTATTTTGTTAATCAGTCTACAAACAGCCTATATATTATGCTAATATTTTTTAACATTTTTGTAAATCATAAATATTAAAAATGAACCATTATTCTTATTCTTACCATTTCCTTGAGAATGTAATAAAAAGGTTTTAGACAGACTCTAATAACGGTTGACGGATTCTGTACAATCTTCAATCTTATGTATCTTCGTATCTAATAAAATGACTAGATATAATGTAGTAAACAATTGTAGGACCAACGCTACTAATGAGTCTGGAATACTACCTAAAATCAACCGAGATTCTTTAAGCAATGTTTATTCACTTTTCTCCTTCAGCCTTAGTGCATCTTTGCAATATATTATCCAATGTATTTTTAATTGTAATGATAGAACAAAATGTGATAATAGTCGTTCATACTATTTATTAGAAATAAGAAAAGGATTTTTGGTTGATATTTTGGTAGAGTAAGGCTTATTTTTAATTTTTGAATCACTGGTTGTAACATTAGGGTTTGGTTTGATGTCTTCCAAAAGAACTATTTTGACATTATTAGGCCTCCCTAGCAATGAGGCAAAAGTTTTAAAATCAGTTATTCAAATATGTGTTGGGGGTTTTTTTTCTTGTGTGACTATATATCATTAATTTAAATTGTCAATGTCTAGTCTGACTTTGTTGTTAGATTTTTTCGGTTTAAAATTTTATTTTGTCTTTTCCTTTATGAATCACCCTTGAGTTTAAAACAGTAAATCAGAAAGTTATTGAAGAAAAATCACACATTACAAAAACTTTGATTCAACATGTTTATTGTTAAGATTTTTTATTTGCATTGTATCATTTTGTTACCGAAATCATACTTCATGCAATAGCGCAAATAAGATTAGGTCATATTAATAAATAAATAAATAAATAAATAAATAAATAAAATCTCGTTTCATACCAATATCAAACTGACAAGATTAATGTCATCTATCCTTGTGAGCTTGAAATAAAGGACACGACGGATTCCTCATGTTCTGCTTCATATTTGGACTTATACCTCAATTATGATACCCACGAACGGTAACATCTGAAGTTATACGACAAACGTAATGGTTTCAGTTTTTTTTATTGTCAACTTTCCGTTTCCTTGCAGTAATACCCCTGCTTCTCCTGTGTATGGTGCATATGTTTCATAGTTAATACGTTATAGTAGAGTTTGTTCCAATTACAGGAACTTTCTACAACGAAGCAAATTGCTTACAATTAAATCGTTGACTCAAGGATATTGCAAGTCTAGGCTATTGAAGGCCCTTAAAAAGTTTAATGGCCGTCATCATAATATTGTTGGTAAGTATGGTATCACTGTATCCAAACTTATACTGGATATATTTGACTAACCATAGTTCCTTGTTCCTTTCAATTTTACTTTGCACGCGACGGAAGTAGCTAGCTAGACGGGTGTTCACCCGTTCTGAGCACTCGGTCCCATTTCCGTAATGGAAGTTCATTTGTATAACAATTTTGCCAGTTTTAAAAGTTTGACTGGACTTGTATATTTGTATTATTTGCCTTACGACATCTGTTTATAGTTTGACTTATATTAGAGGAAAAAATAATCGCGGTTGTATAAAATCTTATTTTTAAATGACACATTTGTATCACTCAATATATTATTCAACACAGAGTAATATCCGGAAAGAAAAAAAATCTGTTGTGTTTAATGCATAACATCTTTGAACGCAATATGTTCTTCATCAACCCATCTGCATTTAACTTATTTACCTATGTTATTTAAGTTAAAATTGTTCGAGTTTTTTTAAAACCTAGATTTTAAACTTGGATGTTTAGGTAGATAAAAACACCATTTAACAGAAAAGAAAATCTGATTATATCAAACATATCTCCTAAAATAATATTGTATTGTTTAATTGGAAATCATGATGACAAAAAACTGATATTATGCAGACGATCCTAAATTATTCCGACGTTTAAGATGATATTCTCGGAGTAAGATTGGATTACTATTAATTGAATTTAATAACTTAACTTTAGCTGAAAAACAAAACTAAATCTTATAATGAAAATTTATAGTCTACAATCTACAAACAGTAATAATTAACTATTTTGTTATAGAATATGTTGAATGGTTTTGGTTCCATTGCTTGCATTACTATGTTCTGTTTTTGAATTGTATTATTTAATTTTTAAAAAAATCATAAGAAAAATTGTCAGTTCTTCTTTTGAATTGTATTTTATCATACACATTTGGAAATATCCCATGATAATATTTTAACTTAATTATTTTATATATTATTTTATTATTATTTCTTTTTGTTTTGTTTTCTGTATTCCTAATTGTCCTTCTGTAATACAAAAAATCCTTTGGCGTGATATATTCTTTAAAATTTGATTAGTCTAGCATTTTTTCATAGATGTGCATTGTTTTATTTATATGATTGTATAAAATCGAATATCAAAGAACATTTGAAAATATTGAAAAATCAGATTTTATACAAGAAACAACTAAGACACAAGTTACACTCATTATTAAAACGGACCGTTTTTGTATCTCCTCTATACAGATCTAACAGATAACATCTTTGATTTAGGTTTGGTAACAATGCTTTCTTGTTACAATCGTTTTCATCTTTTTTCCCTGGAGAATGGTTATAATGAATACGACCAAAGTTGATGCCCTCTTGGATAGATTTACATGTCAATTTAAACAACGTAGTGTCGGTTACTCGGCTTCATAAAGATAGGTTAACGTTTACTTTCGAGATAGCTCAAGAGGACAATGATAGAAGCATGGTATAGCTTAGAAAGACATTCTTTTCTCTTAAGGTTTCGAGTTTTCGAGATATTTGAATGCTACTTTCTCTAATAGTGAGAATTTAAACGATTCTTTTTACATTCTATACCGTTATCCCTTTCGTTTTTTCTTTTCTTTTTTTTTAATTATTCTTTTTAAAACATCAAAATTACTTTGTTTACAAATATTTTGTGTCAAATTTTTGGCCAATCTTATATTCGAAAGAATTTATTAACTAACGTTTAGATCAGTGATGTGAAACAAGCAAGACACAACTATTATATCTAGATTGTACATGTACTAGAAAAAAGTCTTTCACTTACATTATTGCGCAAATAATTTATGTACACAATTGATGTGTTTTATTCAAACCGTCGGTCAAAAGATAAACATATTGAATCAAAATAATGAATTGTACGAATTTTAAGTTTTAAAAAATTGTAAATTGAAATAAGACTACTAACTCTTAATTGATATAAATAATATTATCAATTTGGAAAAAAATAACAATGATTTTATTGATGCATAAACGGTCTAACATCAACAGTGATACAATGATAAATTAAAATGCAGAGCTATTTAAGTAAAATCAATTTAAAAAAAGCACTTGTGTGTTTAATGATGAAAACGGAGACATGGTTAAAATATACAGAACTTATTTAATTGATGAAATTAAAATGTTAAAAAAAATTGATGAAATACAATAAAAAATACATTCATTTCAGCTTTTATAAAACTAACAATCAACAAAAAAAAAATCATGCACCATTTACAAAAACCAAACAACAAAATGAACCAGACATCATTTACAAAAACCAAACACGAAAATGAACCAGGAATCATTTACAAAACCTCTCTCTCTCTCTCTCTCTCTCTCTCTCTCTATATATATATATATATAATATATATATATATATATATATATATATATATATATATATATATATATATATATCAAAGAAAAGATACTCCAGCACAAACAGGAGACTTTGCAAGACACAAACCTTAAGTAAAACGTAGACCTTTTCATTGGTCGAGTGAGACAAGATGTTACGAACGACTAAGTGATTCGACAACAAGGTCTATACACCTGACTTTATTCTGTAAAATTGTATAGTCATAAAGTGCATAACATGTCTCAGGCAAGAAATGAAGTTATCTTTTTTAATAATAATAATAATGATATATATATATATTTACCTAACAAAAATTATGGATAACATCATTGTTTATTTTTACACACACATGCGAGGCTATCATATAAGTATCTTGTTTCAAGTGAGAAGCTTACGAATACAAATGGTTTTAGTTTAAAGTTTGGTGATTTCTTTGTCTACTGTCTACCATCATTATAAAACAACATATTATAATTATATTGATTTATTATTTATAACCAGATTTAAAAACCAAAACCCTGTTGAAATGACAAAACTTATTTTTAATGGCCATCTAACATGAGTAAACTATAAACATTAATACCTGGCTCTGATAATAGTTATAAATAGCACTTTTTAACTTTGTTGCTTTTCATATTTTTTAATGTTTTGCTTTATAATGTCATATATCTAAAATGTATAGTAATAAAACACACGCATAATTTTATTATTTAACTTCCTTATTCAAGTTTTCCTGTTTTAAAGACGGAAAATGTTCCTGTGTTCTCTCATCAATTCATGGATAGATTGTAATTTGGTTCTTAATTATGTGTTTGTGTTAGGGTTCACCTAGCATTTTGTTCTGATATTAAAAATATAAAAAAGGAATAATCAAATGATTTTGTTTTAGTTTTTACCTTATTTATGTATTTATTTTTTATTTATATATTCAAAATAAATAATTTTGTGATTTATTTATTTTTTCGCAATCGGATATTCATGGCATCGGCATGTTGTATTGTATTCAGAAATGCCATACATGTAGTTGGTGGATTTGTGAGATTTTCCGCACGAGATGATATAAACATTATGAGTAATTGTTACAAACATGCACGTGACATTTAGTGAAAATGATGATTATTTTACGACCACGCATTCATTAAGTTCATATTACATAGAATTCACAAATGAAGTTCATTGCCGTTGTTGGATTTAAATTTACACGATAATCAATAATCACTTTACTAGCATATCGACATGCTTTATGCATGTGCAAAATAAATAATGATTTTATGATATTATTCACCATCTTTTATAAGATTTTCTTACCTGAACATCAAACAGTGAGTAGTTACGTTGGGATAAAATTGTCCATTTCATTTTCACGACAATCAACTTAATTATTCAAAATGAAAATTCAATGATCACAAGTCCCAAGCTGAAAGAATTATTGGTAAGTCATATGATCTTCGTCAAGGTCATCTATGTTCTATGTAAAGTTTTAATTTCTCATTGAAAAAAGTTGGAAATTTGGAAAAACAGGTTTGATGAAAGTTTTACCCAAACGTTTTCTATATGATCACATCACTGCTAGGTCTTGTTGTTATTAAGAAGGACAACAAGCATTGACAAAATTAATAAAGTGTTAATCTGATTTACATATATTTGTTCGCTTCAGTTATTCATAAATATATTACTAAATGATAAAGCAATACTGTTAAATCTTAATCAAATATTACATTCGTCTGTTTTATTATATTTTAAGCGACATATTTTCTTTTTCGTAAGCGACACACCAAGTTATTTATACTCCCGGAACAGTACGTTGTTGTCAAGGAACCTTGTCCTTTTAAAAATCCTCTAACAAATAAATATGTAAATTACCAATCAAATAATGTAATAGCTTTTTTCACGAACAAAGAGTTATTAAAATGAAAAAAAAAATAATGTCTGAATCTACATGTTTTAGTTTTATTATTATGTTATCGTTTGTTCTTATAGTAACGTGTATGTCTTACACCTTGCTTTTTTCGGTTGCATGATTTCGAATACTACTACGAGATTTATTCTACAATTTTTATACTCCAATCGATTTTGTGAGAAAATGGTTCTTTTTTAGTATAACTTTTAATTGATTTGGCAACGGTTTTATCGTTAAACAGGTTAGCCAAGCAACAGTTACTAGTTAAGTAATCAAAGAGTAAATCTTTACAGAGAATTTATCATCATTATTTTAGCTAAATGGATTTACTTTCAGAACATTATTGAAATAATCCATCTGTTACATAGATTGTGGAAAAGTCGGTAATATGATAAGTATTTTAAGTATATTAAAACCATGACCTGTCAGTCAAATGTCAGTATTTTTCTAATAAGATTTAACTTTTGAAATAGAGTGATGAGATACTTAAATTCGGTTACACCCATCTAATTTCTTAATTTCCTGATTTTTATTGATTTTTATTTATTTATTTATTTATTTATTTATTTATTTATTTATTTATTTATACTTTCAATTATTTATTGATTTGGTTTCTTTATTTATGCATATATTATTTTCAATAAATTTTTATTTTAAATTACGTATTTATTCATATATTTATGTATATTAATTAATTTATTTATTTATTATTTATTTATTTATTTATTTATTTATTTATTTATTTATTTATTTATTTATTTATTTATTTATTTATTTATTGTGTTTTAGTTAATTATATGAGACTTGTACTTCGGGTTTCTGAAAAACAAAATGAATGCATTAAATTAAAAGTACTATAGTACTTATATCATTGCTGATCTTATAATTGACTACACGTGCATCTTCATGCACAGTGCATTTTCAACGCTCTAGTAGATGTTGTATTTCCTGTTTTACACCTTAGCAAGAAATATAAACTTTTCTTTCAAAATCTCAACGTATGGTATTCAAAAATTAAAACGGATGTTTCAACGGTCTATTTGACAGTAAGTGGTTTTTTTTTTTTTTTTTTTTTTTTTTTTTTTTTTTTTTTTCTGAGAAAATCCGCATTCCAAACTATATACGTGATTACTCTGTCATACATGTACCGTTAACTTTCTGATTGTTGTGTGGTGATTAACCTCACATCAATATTTTTTTAGCTTACATTACTCGAAGTCTCAATTACATGTATATCTAAAACTGTATTGGTAGGTGTCATACTTTTCAAAAACTTTGCACGACAAATGCCTATTATTTTAATTCAGACGTCATATTGTAGTTGTATTGATCTTTTTTGTATGTAATGGTGCAAACATTCTAGTTTAAACATTATTACAGATAAAAGAGCATTTATATAGTGATATAATATCAAACAAAGCATACATAGTAATTTAGCATCAGCAAAGCGATGTTTTACTTCAAAATTTATTGCTTATAGATTCATTACTAAGATCGTGACATACTATTTTTTACGAATTAGGCCTATTTATGTGTCTAAATAAAGAGTATTTGCAAATGACAGATTTCGAAAAATTATGTAATACAAATATAAAATACACATCACAACAAATAATTTTAACAAGAAAAAGTTCCAGTTATCGTTTACTAGTGCAGTGGAGTAATGGTGTTTTACGCCCCAGTCAAGATTCTTTCACTTATTTGGAGGCGGTCAGTTCTGGGATGGTGGAGGAAACCGGAGTGCCCGGAGAAAACCATCGACCTTCGGCAAGCGAACTGACAAACTTTCTCACACTAGGATCTGTCCCGAGTGGAATACGAACCCAGGCGTTGAGAGGTGCTGTGATCCGTAAGCGCGCTATAGGTTTACTAGTATATCTCTACAGTAATGTAATTACAATATATATATCTAACACACTAATTCAATGCCAAACAGCACGAAGGAGAAAGTAGTGGAGTTGAGCAAGTGTTTAATAAAAATTTCTAATTAAGAATTTCCCAAATAAAGTAAGAATATGATTAAGAATGTGATAATTGGCTTTGTTATAATGAAGAAAGATGTGACTTGGTATTCCATAGTGAACCTATTGGCTTATATATCAGCATGTTTCTTAATTTATTTTTAGCTTTACTTCCTTCATTGGGCAAATGGTCAATTATATCTTATTACTCCGAGTTCATTATTTCATTGTCACTTTTCTCAGAAATAATTACAGTGTTTCTCTGCCAGATTGTATCACTGTAAGCTCTATTAGGCCTAAATTAGAGATAATTAAATGATGGCTTTTGGATGAACTCTGTTTCTTTGTTATTTCTAAAATCAATAAATGCACTTAGGTCAGCCAACATTACACATTCGATATGTGCGTATAAATGTGCATGATCAATAGCAACGCAAACGCAACAAATTGTGCTTATATTAAATTACTGTAAAATAATTACTGCATTTTAAAATAAATAGTTTCAGTAAATATAATTGCTAACGACAACAAAAGAAATGAATGCATTTATGGCGAAAGTTAATTACACAAAACCTTTTTACATTATTTGTTTTATAATACAAAGGGAACCTTATGCTAGCCTTGAGTCGGCGCCTCTTAGTTTTTTTGTCGGTTACAGTACCCGCCTGATCACAATTAGTTTTAACGATAAGACCCTTAATAGTTGTTGGTAGAAGTACACGTGTGCTGTTTTGTATAAAAGAATATTCACAGCGAATCTTCAGGTTCTAGATTACTGAGACAAAAATTAAAGAGATTGTTCAATTACCCCGGGACTGGGTAAGTCAGCTACAGTAAGAAATGACCAACTTGCTAAAAGTCACAGTATTGTTACCAACATAATTCGAACCAGTAGATCTAAATTCCGACACTCTACTAACCCAGCTTCGTGTCTGCCTTGTTGTTCATTCATTCAAAAAAATTTAAAATATTTTTATATACGAAGTTTATGATTGGGATTCATTATTTCAAGAGAAATGAAATAATCAGTTTTAAAAGATTTTTAAAAATATTTTTCCCTCACATCGTCGTTATATTTTCCATAAGATTATCATTTCCTTTATTGAAAATGCTCGCAATGTTAAGAAATATATCATTGCACTCAAACATGTGAAGTAATGTAATGTGAGAAGAACTGTAAGTACAGTCTAAATAATGATCAATCAAAAATGATACGTATCGTGCAAATGAATGAGTTCTTTTTTATTTCTTTTTTTTTTTTTTTTTTTTTTTTCTTTTCTTTTCTTTCTTTTTTTTATTATTATTATTATTATTATTATTATTATTTTTTATTTATTTATTTATTTTTGCCAGGAAATCTCTGTTTAAAAGTACATTGTAAATAATTGTAACTGCGATAATATGAAACGTGTATAATGTGATGTAGATTGAGATATAGTAATAAAAAATAAGCGAATCTTATGTGATATTTTGGCTTGTTTTAAAACGTGTGCCTATTATTTAAATGAGGTAAGATTTCGACTTCAAAATGAAAACTATGATACCTAGTTTTACAGGATGGCCAGATTTAAAAATATGAAGACGAAAAAGTTTTTATGAATGAGATATGCGAGTTTTTTATTGTCTGCATCTACTTGCGCGCACTTAGGGCGACACTTTAACGTCCTAGCTCAAAGACTTAGAATGCCAAAGGAAAGCGTACCACTTCCAAGTCATGTTTTTTTAACACTTGTCAAACCCACGGATACTCTGTCTTCTCAATTCCGAACGTAAGGCGAAAGAGTAGAATTTCAAATATATGACTGGGTCGGGGTTTGTACCCACGATCTCCCGCTAGAAAAACGGATGTTCTAACTTTCATCCAATCATGAACATGATAAAATTGATTACTAAAATAGTATAGAATAATTATTGAAAAATAGAGATACTAAAATGATTATTATCTATATATTCAATTTCCACAAGAAATTACGATTTTTTTTAAACATACCAAGGCAATGTTTTACATCAGGACATCCTAACCCTTTAAGAAGCAGTCTTATCTTCTATTTATACGTTTTTGTGTTACGTGGTAAACCATATGTTATCGCACAAGACAGACATTCATATATAATAAACGAAAAAGTATATATGTACTAGAGCCGACGGGAGATTGAGGAAGAAAGTAGTTTAAAAATAAATGAAATATACCTAATTCTTTGTTTTAAGTTTTAAAAATGTACAAAACAAAATAAAATGATATAAAATAGATTATTTATTTTTAATATATATTTTACACGGAAATGTGCAATCATCTACTATATAAATACCTTTATGTTATATAATTTTTCATAATAATATCAAAATTGTAATTTTTCACTTGATATTTTTTTCAAAAATAAAAGTATCTATTGTACAAATGTAAAAATAAACAATGAAATGTAAATAAACAACTAGACAATATGATGAATGATATAAACGATTATAGAGCCTGTATATTGATGACCATGTTAAGGATTATGTAGCGAAAACGAAGCATGATAGATGTTGGGTTAGCATGATGACGACTTGCTAAGTGTAAATAATTTATAAATCCAAGATTTGCCTATCGGGTTATCGGTGTTTCGTTTATTTCGGAGCTCTGAAAAAGGATATGTATTATCACACCATTGTCTTTAAGATTCCTCATTTTCTGGAACACTAATTCACTTGACAGGGTCATACATAAGACATAAGCTTCTTCTCCTGGCACTTGGCATTAGGGGGACAAAGTATCGACTGGTACACCCGTTGCTATGATAATTGACTGTGGGATTTGTATGCTGATATGCGGCAGACTGACTTGGTTAGCTAGCTCCTTACTAACACGTCGCCCTGAGTGCGCGATAGTACACCGCAAACCATAAAACACGCAAAAACATACATGAACTTCTTCTTAGATGAATCCATAGAAATTGACAACCTTGCAGCGAAAAGCAACATTATACAGCAGCAGCGACAACAACAAAAAACATTTTAGTTTTCCAATTTTGCTATACACTACTTTATGCAATTTGAAATAACGCATTATAATGTTATCATAGGGAATGTTTTTACTGTATAAGGATACTGAATAAACCACCGACTTTCGGTAAGTGGACTTACAAACTTATTTCACATTAGAATCTGCCCGAGGACGATTCAAACCTACTAGTAATGACTGTGTCAGAAACTGAAAGGGTATTTGTTGTATATTTACAGAGAAATTTTTTATTTACTTATTTTTTCATATATTTATTTATTTATCTATCTATTTATTTATTTTTTTATTCATTATTTTTAATTATGGTAAGAAATAATAACGTAGGAAAACAATGAAATTAAAAAATAGATTTTGGCCTGTCGATACAAAATGACCCAGTAGGTTAGACGACACATTTACATTTACTGTTTACATTCACATTATCAATATTGAACCTTAGTGTGTATTATTTAATAATAATCACTAGAAAAATATTGTTTTAACTATCAAACTATGATAAGGAAAACCATTCGAAATTAAGTATGAGAGTTCAAACAAATATAATTCTATTTTAATTTGATTTTAGTTTATTTTCAACTACTAAACTGCTTTTTCGACAGGTCAATTTTGTTTTCAATCTACGACGAAAAAAATAGAAAATCTAAAATAAGAATATCATTTTAAATAATTACATGCAAGGAGAGTATTTTACATTCGTCTCTGTGAATTTAACATATTTATTTGATTGCAATATATTCATTAGTTAACATGCGCTGTCCTTTTGAAATCGATTACTGCATTAAAGCTCGCAATTGTACCTGCATAGGAGTTAAGGCTGTTATTTTTTATTTTGCTGATTTTATTAAATAATAAAATAGACAATAAACTGCACAACATAGGAAGAGCATTATACAGAAGTATATATTATTGAATCCTATATCATATATATTATATGATAATATAGGGATATTTAACCGATATTGTCATGTATTGTCCCGAGTTGTCTCGACATTTGCAAGAGCTTGCGTGTATAAATGTCCTGTCAACAAGGGACAACCTTTCTCAATATCAGTTCAATAACCCTTTTATTATTAAGCAAAATATATTTTATTTGCTTCCTACTTATATTTCGTCTAAAATACCATTATTGTCACAAAACGCACAAATATTGCACTAGTTGTTATATATTGATATAAGAACTAATGCAATATCATTTTGAAAACCCGATATCCTCTTCCACCACGATTCAGATGGCAGTGTCATTTGAGAAAGTGTTCAATATGAAAAATGGTTCGGGAGAACTCGGACTGGAACAAAGTTTGCGTGCGAATATCGATATATAACACCTCGGTATTTATCGTTTTGTTTCTATGTTAAACATATTGCTATTTTATAAAAAGAATACAGAAACTATACATTGATAACCAATTTTAAAAAATGTATATTTTGTGCGCCTTGTGCTTCCAGTTCAAAACATAAGACTAACAACTGAGTTTGAACATCGGTTTTGTTTGAATTCAACTTTGACAGACCCATCTTAAAAATGGTTAGTGATACCGTTTAATAATATAAAAATACCACTGGATACCGTCTTCATTCGCTCTTAATAGAACTGGAAAATAACTTCAGGTTAAGTGATATTGGTAACCGATTTGGTAAATGTAGTGTTATCAGAGAGCAGAAAAATGAAACACTTTAAGCTTTTATTCGTGGGTTTCACATAAAACATGCGATTTAGTTAGCACAGGTATTCTAACAGTATTGAAAAAAACATAAACGGGAAGCTGTATAGGTTAAAACTCTATATCATTTTTAGACTTTGCTAGAGTAAGGGCTACAAAACAACTGTTAGTGAAAAATGATTTAGTTTGGGTATAATTAATGTATTATAACCACGGTAAAGCATAAATTTATTCAAATGATCTTCACATTAATAGGAACTTTTTTAAATATTGAAGCTTGCCTCATATATATTCGATAATGCCAATAACACAAAATGTTACATTGAACACTTGTGGTGGCCTAATCTACATTTTTGTTCTTTTTTATCTTTCCTTTAAGCTTTGTTCACTATTAATCGTTCCATTTTCACCGATATTCAGTAAGCAAGCTTAAAAACTTTTAAACATTATAATCTGCTCAAGTGATATTCAAGAATGTAGGTGTGAGAGGCAATGTAATACGAATGTCGGTAATTTAGTCCTTTAAATTGTGTGATCTTAATCCACAACTCTCAACAAAACACAAAAATAATGTTAAGAGGCTAAATTTACATTTAAGCCTAGGAGTGTTTCAAAAAATTTAGTGTTAGAAAAAGGAAAAATGATATATTTGCCATACAACTGTCATTTTACTCTAATATAGCTGTAGAGAATGTTTGATCCAAGATTTTGTTTTTTTTTATTTCGAGATCATAGCAATTTTAGAAAAGTAGAAAAGCTCAATTCTTAAATTGTTAATATGAAATAAATTTTGGTTAAAAACCAGTGAAAAAAATTTGCTTCTTGTAAGTAAATTTCTATTGACATTTTATAAATATGTCTGTAATTAATGATATAATGGAGTATATTTAATATTTAACTTTATGGATTGGTAAAATTAGCTACTAGTAGTAATAAAATAAAACAAGCATACCAGTCCTTGTCCATATCACAATCCCAAAACAAAGCAAATTACAGGTCTTTGAAAACTTTGAACATACACATAGTATGTATTTCTTAACTATGTTTTAAAGTGAAAACCAAATAGCATTGATGGAATTACTGGGTTTTTGCTATGCACGACATTTGCTCCAGTTTGATCGATTTTTTCAGTTAATATTGAACACACCCGTAAACTTATTTCTATGGAAACGATTCAGTTGTATGTCTTATACTGTTATAACATTTACATAATAAGCATTTAGTTATATTAACACAAAGGGCGAGCATATGAACAGTTGTTGCTATCAATTCCTTCTTATTTCTATCTGTTCGTCCATCTTGAATCCATGGTGTAATTTTACAACGTTTGTTATCTCACCTAAACTGGAAGATCAGATGAGATTTTGCAATCCATATTCGTCTGTCGTGCGTCGGGCGTTGTCCGCCGGGCGTCGTACCTAAACTTTTAACATTTTAATATTCTCCTCAAAAACCACTGAGTTAAATTTAATGAAACTTGGTTACCAACATGCCTAGGTAAAACCCTTTCAAATTAACACAAATGAAAGAGTTTTTTCTTTGGATCCCTATAAAGGGTTACAAAATCTTCTCCTCTGAATGTACAGCCGTCATACCTAAAAAAAACATGTATGATATTCTTAGGTCATCTTATTTCAGATTTGCACAAATTGAGGCCATGAGGTTCAAAATGGGAAAAAGGCAATGCACATAGTCGGGAAATGGTTAAAATTATATTTGTCGATAAATTTAAAAAACTTTTTGTATAGGCATGTATAGGAGAATATTGAAGAATATTGAAGAACAAAAATTTTGACATAGTTACAAGGTCATGGGTTTAAAGTTCAAGGTCATAAATGCATAAGAAAACTGAAATAATTAACTTGAAAACTGTTAACCTCTTGATATGTCGATCACTTTGATATACGATCATAGGTTCAAATGTTAAGATCATAGCTTTTAAAGAATTATCTTGGAATTTTATAATCTTTTTATAGGCAAATATACAAATATAGCAGAATATTGTAGATATTGATATGGAAATTATTTTGATATGTGAATCAAGATCATAGGTTCAAATGTCAAGGTCATAGCTGCTTAAAGCTGCATTAAGTTTTCCAAAGAAAAAAAATAAAACGGTGCTAATCTAAATAATGATGTTCCTAATGAACAATGTTACATTTGGTTCAACGATAAAAGCTCGAATAAATACAGAAATTACAGTATTTACCCAGCGAGATGCAGCATTTTGGATCTAATATTAGAACATGGTTACGTCATCAAAACTGGGTCATTTAACACAACTTTCAAGATGTTGAAATACGATAAATTAAACACAGAACTTCATTAATTTGTCATTTGTGACTAAGTTAGGGAAAAAAACACCATTTCGAATTCATCTGGATATTCATGAAGGACAATTAATGCAATCTGTCATGTTTCACTTTCGATTCTAGGCTTTTCCGTACATCCGTGCGCATGCTCTAAGCTCATAATTACCATCGTAGAACACTGACCAACCGGTCAGAGGATTCCGTTTATTTACAGCTAAAAGAAATGAAATTTTAGAAAATGAATGTCACGGATCATGGTTAGGAGATATCTACTTTTAAAAAAAAATATTTTTAGAAAATCAAATTTTTTTTAGAAATTTGGTAAACTTAATGCAGCTTTAAGAAAAATAAAATTATAAATTGTCTTAAAGCTATATGCTCGATGCGTAGGCGTGTATTATTGAATATTGTAAGTATTGATATTGTGGTCATTTTTATATATCATTCTAGGTCTTGATTTAAAGATCAAGGTCACAGCTGCATAGATATAGTGAAATGAATAATTATTTAGGAAATATGCATTGTATGTTACATAAATATGCATTTTAGCTATTTATAAATGTACTGTGACTTAATATTTCTGATTTAGTATTGTTGCTATGGGGGCCCCATTGCTATTGTCTGTTGTACTTTGCAATTGATTTGTGTCAAATCCTCAAGTGAGCGTTATGGCCCATTGGTCTCTTGTTTAAAATGCCATCGTTTCCTTACACGTGAATCGTGTAGTTTAAAATAAATTGTATATTTACGAGATTGGTACCATGAGTGGCGCAATGAGAAGATTGTACAAATGAAGTGGCAATTTCCGAATGTAACAAAGTGCGAAATACGTAAATCAAATGAGGAATATGACTAATGCTTTTCATAGTATTATATCCTTAATCAGATATTTCATGAAATGCTGTCAGAATATATTCACACGTCCATAATGTCTCTTTTTTTTATATTAGCCCAATTTATCTCATATTGGCCCAGTTTTGTGAATTTATTGGCGAGGCAGATTTTACTTATTGTATCAATAACGCATTTTGTTAATTAATGATGTTATGGAATATAGTTAGAGCCTTGGGAATACTGGGGAAAGGTCTTGGAGCTTCTTTGTAAAAAATCAAACTTCTTATCTGGTTTTTCAGCTTGTAGTGGCCTTTATCTAAGATTTTAAAGCATAAACTTTCAACTTAAAATGTAACCAGACGTCATGATACACGTAGCATTTAGTAACATTTGTAATTATTATTATTATTATTATTATCATCATCATCATCATCATCATCATTATTATTATTATTATTATTATTAATCTAACTCTATAATTTTCATTATACCATTTAAGTATCTTGAATAAAAGTGAGTAAATTTTAAAAAATAACATCGCCGTTAACAATATTTTTGTTCTTGCATGAAGTACACATTTAAATTCATTCCAGTACAAAATTTAAAAAAAAAATCCGTTTGTGAATAAAAAATATTAAATAATCTATATATTTAGAAATTACGAATGCCGATACTTGCCACATACAAAATTAATTAAGTCAAAACTACGAATTTGCATCTCGGAAGTAAGGAATTGTATTCTTTTAAAAATGCGACATTGCGGGCATGTGCAATATCACTATAAAGATCGTCATGATCAAATAAACTTGCTTTAAACTTACAAACCACATGAACTCGTGTTAAGTGTAATTCGTAAAATTCATAAAAACTGTTTTCTAGTCCCCAATACCTATAAACTGCTGATGTGACATAAGCAACATTCAGTCAACCTAGTGATTGATTGACCTCCTGATTTAAATATAGACACCAAGCAAAAGCTAGATCTCGAATGTGGAAATTGTCATAATGCATTTTTTAAAATGTATTTCACAATGGAATTCAAAAAATACATTTTGACAAAATCATAATATGTTGATTTTTTTAATCAAAAAATAGGGCACATCAAAATTAAACTGGTATTTGTGTTATTTATTCAATATTTCTAAATGTGTAATCTATTAAATAAAATTAAGTTTCAATGCAATTCGTCGGTTCCTAAGTTACGAAACAATTTCCCGACGGATGAATGAATCCCATTTTAATATTATGAGTTTATTTTTGGAAATGACGTTTATAGATTACCGTGGGATTTCCAATATGTTATCGGTTGTATTAATAAACATTATCAAATAAAAAAAGGCAAACCCTTGACTTAATTCCTTTATTGAAAAAAATATAAATCGCAGATTAAAAATTAAAATTAAAAACACATTTGTTGACATGTATAGTAAAGTTCTCTGTTTGGTCCATCGAAATAGGAAAACGTAGAGAGCCTAATAGGATATACGTTGCACACCTACATACCTGCATAAATTATTGTGTACTAGTTTTATATACATATATATTTTTAAAAAAAGAAGAAGAAGATAAATATATTATTCAAAAATGAAAAATCTTAAATATTTGTCATACATTTCTAGGGCGTCTTATTGTTATTTAAACTGTTATACAACACAGGTATGTTATTATCAATGAAACGCCCACTGGAGTTACGTTGATTTAAGTTTATAAATACAAAAAGGTAAAATATCAACGTAGAGGTCATTTTAAAAACAGGGTCACCTATTGGATTTTGCATGGACATGTTTTAGATATTACTCACGATGCCGGATTGGACCACAAAATAAGTGAAAGTTTTTGAAAATTATTTGTCACATAACCAATGATCGTTCGGTTAACATTATCTTTATAGATATTATATATATATATATATAAGTTGGCTTTAACTTTTAGTTTGGATTAAAATTTAAAATTTAAATGATGAATAGCTCGTGTTATCTGTTGACATTTTGTGTCGTCGTATTATTAGGATTGTCACAAGAAGGTAAGTAAGTATATATATGAACCACGTGTAATGGCAGTTATTATATTTTAAACAACGCTTTAAAAGTCAAAATTTAAAACTATGAATTAGTCGCGTGCCCAGATTTGTAATTTTTTTTTATCTATCTTCCATACAAACATAATATAGAAATGTTGAATAGGTCGATATAAGTGTAAACATTCTTAAATATAGATTTATATCAAAGACAGGATCGCCCTTATGTGGTTTATTTGTTAAGGGACTTCACACTGGACATGGGAAGATTGTTTTATATAAATAAAGTTACATTTATAAGTAAATGAAAAGTCCTAATGATCTCAATACAGTAAATAACAAACTAACTTCTTCGCCCCCTCATCCCATCCCCATACACACCCCGTGACGGTACATATCCCCTCTACATATTGGTCCCCGGCATCAATATGTACCAAAGGCGACAATATGTATTGTCATTGAAGGTACATAATGTCGCCGGTCGCCGGCGATATTATGTAGCAGCGATAATATGTACCATAACACCCCCCCCCCTCTCTCACAACCCTACTCAGTGGATTTTGTTTGCCTAAAATTACTACCGACAACTAAAATTCCCCAAAAGGCAACAGTGACACACAATCAAATAGTTTAAGTTAAATCCAGTTGTCTAAAACTGTTCTGACAGACAAAAAATGTTAATTATAAAATCTTTGCAATGAATATCAAAATTCTGAGCGTAATATGTGACATAAAAAGGGTCCAAATTTTTCCAATCTGAAAGGCGGAAGGTAGTTTTTAAAAACCATAGCAAAATCACTGCTACTATGATCAAGAAATAGTAAACTCATTTTATAATATTATAATTTTTCTATGATTTTATGTAATTCATGTTATTCATAATAAGGTCTAGAAAACAATATTGTTACTTCTACAGACTTATGAGTTTAATTTTCATGTGAATTTCATAAAAATATTAATCCATTTAGAAAATACGAAAAACGTTACAAATTGCATTAAAAGGTCTATAAATTTAGATCACAGTTTAAGCTTTTAGTTCTGTATAAATGTGAAATTTTTAACTAAGACGTTACAATGGAATACAGTCATATGAGTGTGTTTCAAAGATTTTATATTAAGTTTATAGATGGACGCCTCCAAAACAACTAGAGATGGTAAGCTTTTGGCGAGATTTTGGCCAATCATAGCATTTTAAAAAAACAAATTAAAACGTACTGAAACAGGTCATCCAGTACATACATTTATACAAATTGTGGTAAATAACATGTCACCTGTTCTTTTAGCGCATATATATCAAAACAACATTTCAATCAGAATAACACTCCCCTGGACATAATGATTAGATTCAACCCTATCTGCAGGTTGATATGCCTTTTTGAAATAATTTTATTTGACGCACTCGACGGTCAGTTTGAGGTCACACATTTGTGCTTTGCAAATCATATTAATGGCTCAGCGGTTAAGGAAAAACAATAAATTTAATAAAAGGGTTTTATATTGTGTTGCTTGATTCTTTATGTGTGAAATAAACAGGACCCAGCAGGGAATCGATCACAGTTCTTGATTGTTTTTAACATACATGTATGGGGCAACAATAGTTTTTCATGAAAAGTTTGATCAGACAATTTTTCAAACACGAATATTTTTTCTGCTTAATTATCAATAAGTCGCATGTGCGTTGACGATTTGTAACGGTAATAGTTTAACAAATTTTGCACTGCGTTTTGAAGGCTTGATTTGAAATTGAACTTTTTTATATGTAATCTTTATTGGGAATAAAAAGCCTGATTGGTAATTAAAAGTTTGATTGAGATTTGCAAGTTTGATTTATTTTTTTAATGTTGCCTCTAATATCCATTTACATTTATTTCAGGAGTTTCTGGTTGTAAAAATTGCACCAGTGAAGGGATAATTTTTATTCAAGACAAATGTAAAACTGAAGATAGTAACTTAATAAATGAACAGAAAGACTTTGAGGTTCACAATAATAAAACAAAATTTTGTAGGTAAGACAAATCAAAAATTATTATTATTATTATTATTATTATTATTATTATATTTTCATGAAAATCAAAACATACGTTTTAATGTATCAGTGTACTACAAAACTTACTCTTTGAACCTGTACGCAATCCCACTTCAGATTACCTTAAAATCTGAATAATTCGTATGTATCATTAACATCTGTCATTTTTCAGACAATTGATCTCAAACAATATCTGTATATATTTATTAATAGTAACGATGACCTACATAGTTGACCTGGTAGATTACCCTGAAAGTTTTATTAACAAACGCAATGTACAAGACAGGTATATATCGTCTGGAAACAAAAAATATGCGTGTATATTTATTTATGATAACAGTGACCTACATCATAAATCATTTGACTTGGTTTGCAATAGGAATTCAGATTACTTCGTAAGCTAAACACTTTCAAGTTGCATGGGTCTCTGACGGTCTGACAACAAAATGTCAAGATTTTATTAAGGAAAACCGTATTAAACAATATTTATTTTGACTAAAACCCCGTTTTTCAAGCTTTGTAGCCACATTGAACATAATTTTACAATTTATTCTAATGACATTATTTAACTTAGAGGTGACCTAATGTTCAATGTACATTTAGTCCTGAAAATCATGACTCTTAAGGGCTTTGCTATATGGACATGTGCCGTTGTAACGGCAGATATCCATATAGCAAAGCCGTTAAGAGTCATGATTTTCAGGATTAAATACATTATAAGGATAAAAAGGTGGAGGTGTTGGACATAGAAAATTTTCAGTTTCTATTGAAATTGCAAATTTTACAGAGTGTGCACACTTTTTAAAATAAGATTTTGAGGAGAGTCTGACATTTTACATTAGGTCACATCTAAGTAAAATAATGTCACTAGAATAAATTGTAAAATTGGCTACAAAGCTTGAAAAACGGGGTTTTCGTAATAATGAATATGGTTTAGAATTTCTTATTTACATTGACCTACATAGTTGCTATTCGGTTTTAGACTTACTGATAAACCAATTTAGGGTTAAATTGTATTCAGATGTTACGTTAAAAACTCAAGTTATTGTCTAGAAACTATCCGAACAGACCGATAGACAGGAGCAAACAGTATAGTCACATCCGGTGTCCACCGACTGGAACATATTGGAAAAGAGGATTCTGAACATCTTCTACTTTGGTTCCTTCCAGTTACAATTTTTCAGTTAGTTTGTTTCCAAAATAAAGCAATATCTAGATTCACTAAACACAACAATTATCTAAAAAATTTAGCAGATATTAACTCAGGTTACAGTTGTTGTCCTTGTGTTAACATATATTCTTAAGCTTAAATTTTATTACGAATACCCAACAAATAACATAAGTTAGCTTTATCACAAGTTAATGAAATGGGAAAACGTTTAACGAGTTGAGTAATGGTGTTTAACTTCCTCTTCAAGAATATTTCACTTTTTAGAGACGTTGAAAAACGTTTAATGATACTGTATAGTTTGTATGTCAGTTTATATGCGACGGAGGGATCTGTGTCATCCACTCTCATCCGACCTTAAGTAACGTTCTTTTTTCGTACTTATATCAAAGCAAGTTTCAAACCTTGGCTAGGAAGTTGAATTCTCAAATTCAGTGGCAACATAAAATGATTATTTCGTTATTAAAACACTTGTTTTTCTTACGTGTTTGCTTCATTAGTTTTACAGCTTTAACAACATTTTACTTACTTATTTTCCTGTTTTGTAAAACAATTCAAATGAAATTCTTTATTTTAAATGGTAGTTTGTTTTTAAAACCCAGCGATTAATTAAACACTTCAGATGCGGTACATTTAATGAGAGTGGAATTAAATAATAACATACGTAACAGGGGGTAACAGTTTACTGCATATGAAATCCAAAGAAAATGCGAATTTATTTGTTGATTTTGACTGTGTTTTTAACAAATAGTGGCTAACAAATAAGTTTTTTTTTAATTTATTTATTTATTTATTTTATTTTTATTTTTTTTTGTTGTTTGTCAATCTGCCTGGGGAACACTTTCTAGGCAATATGTTGATGTTGTTATTTTATTTGTCAAAGTAAGTATACGTTACCACATTACCTGACATATACAAATAACAAAACTAACGATAGAAAATTGAAAATCACAAATTATACTAAAAGATTTAAAATATTTAAACTATGTACCAAGAGTAAAATAGTAATTGATGTTAAACAATATTAAATAACTTTTGTTAAATTTAAACTTTAATTAAACTTAAGGATTACGTAATACATTGTGAAACCTTATCCTTAGCAAACATTACTTATCAATGACCAATTTAATATACTAAAGATGTGAAGTGAAAATTCCATTACTCAACTAGGTGTTTAAAATAACCGATAATGACATTAACTACCATATGGTAATGTGTTTACAGACACCATTCCAAAAACCTGCGTTTACCTGTGTCGGTTTTGGTACACATGGACTCGTCACAAGATTGAAAATGTATATATAATTCATATTAATATGTCAATGTTTTTCAGTTCATCATTTTTTTTTCCAGATTGATAATTAATTTTATATGATAAAGTTCCTGAAAACGAACCGCCATTCTAATAGTGTTAAAACAACCAAAAAATAAATCTGTTGATACGGTTTGGTTGTCTAGCATAAGAATGTTGTTGACCGTTGTCGATTTCGGCATAAACACAGTTACGTGTAAGCGTAATTTTAATCCTTTTCTACCACAAGTGTTTGTTATTTGAACATTGCAAAATGATTCATGAATGAACTCTTCAAATACGAAAAACAAATAAGCTATCGACGTCGCTTGTCAATTCACAGATTTATTATTATTAGGTAGAGTCTCTCTGAAATACATTTGTGACGTCATCGAAAGGTAGGTCGATTCGTACGAACTAAAATGACACTAAGATATTGCTGTAACCTTTGCTTATATAAAATCTTTGAAATGGAAAAATAACATTTCAAGACTCTTTTTTAAAATTTAACTAAATGATAATTATGTGACTACCGTGAAATTGTTATCCATATAGTTTCTTTAAGATGTACTTTTTCAACATAACCTCGAAACTGAATTGAAGCACTTGAACTTTACAACAGCATATCCCAGTTATTTACAATTGTTTTATTTTAGCACAAGTATTAAATAAAGTACAATCCAATATAATAATTAATCAGGGATAATAAAAATAAGAAGAGATATCTTACGTAAAATAATGTAGTGAAATTTAACTTAATAAAATCTGGCTAATAAATTATTATTTTATAGTTTTATTACTTTTACTTAAGGCATAAACATCCATAGAACAAATATTGAAAAAAAATATATACATAATGTCATTTGTTTTACATTTTTAAAATGATTTACCCGTAAAATTTACCTATCATCATTTAACTAAATAAAAATTGCTGGAAAATCTCGCTCTAAGGCCTATTTATCGATGTCAAAAATAGTTACCATTTTTTAAATTTAATTTTGTAAATAGAGCATGCATCTTGATTAATACATTTTATTGTAATCATTTTTGAATATTTTTTGTAATTTAAAATTTCAGTTGACGTTTCTTGGTCCTCCGCAGGCAAGATGATTATTGCTGTAAAGTCTAAAAACATAAATTGTATCATTTAATTGACAAAAGATCAATTTTTGACATAGGACCTTGTAGATTTTGCAACAAGTCTTAAGTTTTATGCAAATCCTGCAGTTTCATGTTGACGTTTACTACCAACAATTTTCCTCTAAAATGCGTATGACACTTCAAATCCCTAGTCCCCAAACGATTAAAATTACCCAGTTTTTATTATTTATTCATTTTTATTTTGTGATTTATGTATTTATTTAGTTTTAACTTTCAATACTGTAGTTACAACAACTATAACATGTCATGTATGATCTTTTTTTGAATTTTTTCTTGTAGTGCTCTTTTTGAAGTGTTCTTCTGTGTAGGAAGGAATATTCCGGAATGCGTAGATAGGGTTACATCTATGTACGCAATGTATTACTCCTCTCCGTACGACTGCCATCCGGATGAAGAAACAAATCTGAAACTGCAGGAATACTCTCATTCTGTTGTATGTGGTTCATCAACAGTCCAAAGTACAGCCACCGCAACAGCAATAACAGCTGCGCCGAAGGAAATGACGTCATTTGCAGTGACTGTTACACCGAACAAAAATGTAGGGACCAATTCTGCAAAGAAATCAACAAATACAGGTAGATTTTAGTTTAGCATGTTTTGATGCAACAGAACACAGGAAATAGGGTTTTACAATCAAAATGCCAATTAACTGTTGATATAAAATATTAAATGCCCGACGAAAAAAACTTTTCGTTGCGTTTAATAAACCATATTAAGTCACCAACTTACCCTGTAACGATTATATTCTACCGATCAACCAATGTAAATGTATGTATAGTGACATAAGACTCTGTTCATGCCAGTGAGTGGAGTGGCATGATACCGTTGGGATTGCGAACCGTCGTTAATCGATTTATTTATTTTGCTATCAATTTCCGTCAAACAAAGTTACTATACTCGTTAACCGATTTATTTAACTTGCTATCAATTTCCGTCAAACAAAGTTACTATTTTCTAGAATCAAAATATTTTAATTCATTATCAACACATTATTACGCGTGTCCTTATTTGCCGTAAGTGTTTTTGATAAATATGACGTGCTTAGTATCAAACGTTCGCCATTGACGTTGGTCAAGGGAAGTAACTCTCATACTGAGACTCTAGACAAGGGCAAAAAATGACAATAACTCTACTTTTTCCTCTTTATTATCTTCATTTTTACACTGTGTGTCATTTTCAAACAAATCAAATGATTTTTTTTTTTTTCAGATATACCGGCCATGGCGTTAATGGTGATAGGCCAGTTATTGTATATCAAATTGAGATCGACACTTACATAACACTTAGTAGGATATTATTTATATATTAATACTTCATGGAATTCCAATGCTACATGTATTATGAATCAAACTTTTTTATTCAGCTAAAATGTGCCAAATTTTTAATTTATCTTTACAGATATCTCTGTATCTTTTTGTAAAAATTTGCTATTTATATTTTTCAAAGTGTATATGTATGAAATATAAACTTGCTTCGAAAATGTCAAATGTTTTTTTATGAGGGCAACTACATGTACCAAAAACAATCAGTCCAAGAAAACTTTCAGTGGTTGCATTACAAACTCCAGAATTTTACATACAAATAATCCCTGATTCAACCAGTAAATTTCTTACAATCAGTCGAAGTATCTGTCCAGTAACTTTTCTGCAAGGAATCTCAGTATATATGAAAAGTAATGTTTCTTGAATCATTCCTGGTGTACCCAATATATCTTTTTTTAAATCAAAATATTTTTCACATGATACCGGTGTACCAATATACCCCCTATTGTAATTTTTAAAAAATTCACATGACACTGATGTACGCAGTATGTCCTTTGTTTTATTTTTTTTAAATCACATGATACTGGTTTATTTTACCTAGCGGAATTTTTTTGAAAGAGCGTGGATCATCGTTGGCAGAGTCATCTGGGCGTCATTTTATATATCACAGCTGCTTCTAAACCCTTGGTTCAATTCCCAGATCGTAATGTAAATCCGAGAGCTTTCCATTTGTCGACCTTTAGTAGACCGGCTACTCCCGTTTCTTCCAACAATCCAGAATTGACCCATTTGATATAAAGTAAAAGATTAATAATACTTTTGTCTAGATCACTTTAGAGTAAGAAACGGTTTCTCCAGTACATTTCAGAATATACATTGGTAGTATAATGTTAAATAAGGATGCTTTCGGACTGAAAATTAATTATTCTTTTATACCGTCTTAGAAGACTTCATATACAAAACATCACTTGACGAAGATAAGTTTGTAAATCTCTCTCTCTCTCTCTCTCTCTCTCTCTCTCTCATTTGCTGATCAGTTTCCCTATTTATGCCTCTCATTGCAATTTCAAATAAACCTTTCCGTTATATACATTTATAACGATAACAGACGTTAAAATCCTCTAACCAGTTGTATTTCACGGCAATAGTATTACACAATCGATTGTATTCAGCATTTTCTGTCTATATCAGTCTTAATGCTAGTGAACTCGAACATGTTATGTAAACAGCATCTTCCAGAATTTTAGATATTATTCTATTTATAATGTACAACAAGAACAGCAAGGTATATCATGAAATTCCCTCTTATTTTTGTATAAAACATGCGAAGAGATCGTTAGGTATTGATTACTTTCAAAGTTGCGTCTTGTCAAGAACATTTCCAATTGGGAAATTTATTCATAATATTAAAATAGTTGAAAAAAAAACATTAAGCATAAAAAAATGGGATATCAATTCTTCTGTCAGTTTCAGGGTATATGTATTATTAATTAAAAGACGGATGAAAACAAAAAAAAAGGATGGTTTTGTTTAATATTTATAAAGTAAACTCGAGCTGTATTTGATTTGATATTCTTTAGCTCCAGTATTGATTTAAGTTCAACTTAAAGCTTGAAAATTCTTATTCATTATCTTAATTAGATAAAACAGCTTACTGCGTTATTGGAAAGCATTCCTTTTGTACCCTCCAATAAACTTTTAATTTCGATTAAGAAGAAATCTAGCCATTGTAAATATTTTTTTTAATTTCAAAAAATTAACATAGAATTTAATGAGTTTAATGATTGAGGGTATAAAAGGAAGTTTTAACACGTTACCGTTTTAATGTAACGGTTGGAGTAGCATATAAAATGAAAACAAATCCCATCTTCGCTATTTTATTTTATTTTATCTTACGAATCATCTTCAATAAGTGTACAACTTTTTAACAGTAAGAATAAGTTCTTTTGTAGCATATAAAAGTTATGGGTCATCATTTTAATTTGTTTATATTTTTTTATTATTCCATTTTTATCAAATAACTATACTGTCATTTTAAGTGCTAAAACGAAATGAGCAGGAAATCAAAATTACGCTACAAGTTAGTGAAAAACACAGATTAAAAGCCCTTCTAAAGGCTCTTTTTGGACTAGGATTTGCTTAGAGCAAGTAAAACAAATGTTTTATATAAATTATGAAACACATGTCCTCAAATCTTACCCTAGCGGATTTTTAATGTTTTATAACGTGTTTAATCTACTTTATTATTATCATTTTGCCTTTTTACAATTTTGTTCTTTTATGTCAGCACATTATTTTGAACATTTGAACAAATAAACATCAAAATTAGTTATACACGTGAATTTCCATACAAATTAAATACAAAAAAATTGATGAAACTATCACTAAAATTGATTAGCTTCAGATTTTGACATTCAATATCACTAAACGACGAGACTATTTGTGTCTTCTATTAGTGACAAGTGATGAAACTATTTAGTGTCGAATGATAAAAATACACGTATATAGCGTCAGGTTGTCAAATATTCTTGAGACATCATGCACACAGAGAAATTGCCTCGAAATGATCTTGAAGTGATATAATAGCAAACGCAACTTTACCAAAAAATAGTTACACAGTTTTGTAACTCGTCCATAAATCTGGACGAGAACTTTTTTGTCATTTGTAGTATATTTCAAAGAATGACAATCACATTTAATACACATGAGAAAACCAACAGTCTGTTGCTATAGTAACACACATAATCATGAAATTATAACTTTCAATATAACTTATTGGAGAATAGCCAAACTTGGCACTGATAAATTTGAGAGTTATTGTACATTGTAATGATTTTTTGATAAAACGATCTAAAATGTCTCCAATAACTTGCTCAAGCTCATCAGTCATCAGATTAAGCCCTTATATCCTCACTCTTTCTAAACTGGAAAAATGCACTAAAAGACCCATAGAGATATTTATTTATCGGTTTTAATATGTATAAAAACAGTACGTATTTGAGATTTACATGTATATTTAAAATTTAAGTTGTGTTTCAGTTAAGCAATGATTCGGAACATTTTTCACAGTTTACAGACAGTAACTGTTATAAAATGTGTTTTAAGGATAATACTTTTCATAAGGGTTATATCATTGTAGCGAAGAGTTTTTCTTAATCAATTTGAAAAAAAAGTATCAAAGTCACATAAAAGTCTATTTCAATGGAATAAATGGTCACTAAGGATACAAAAGTGAATCAGTGACCTAAACATTCTCAAATTGTTTTCTATATATTTTTGTGCTTAGTTTTGAGTTTTATATCAAAGATAGTTCATTGCTATTTTTAGTGTATGTCACGGAAATTGAACAAAATAAATGCACTGAATAATTTTAAAATGATGAACGCTTTTATTGTGATTTTATATGGTGATTGTATATTTTATTGTATTGATGTAACCGATAATCAGATTATGACATTGTATTTATTACGATGTTTGTAAGTGTAATATATGTTTGCAGAGGTTGAATATTGTACCACGTGATAAATGCCTAATGACGTTTGTGTTTAACTTTTTTGAGAACTGTTTATGTCTCAAATTGCCGGAATTGCATCGATTTTACGATGCATTTCTGCATCCAGTTCTGCGCAAATGTTTTGGTGTATCACGTGAGTACGCAGATAATCCTCTTCTTTCTTAAAGTTCACAAGTTATGAATTGAAATGCTTATTGTATTTTTGTAATTGTATCGTATTTACTGTTTCTTTTGTTGTTAGTCCTGAATATTGTGTTTATTTTTTATTTTTGTATATATGATCCGATCGTTGTTTTAAATTTTGTTTTATATTAATCAAATATCAGCAAATTGTTATTATATTAATTGAAATAAATTATTTTGTTACTATCATCTGTCATGTTTTTATTCTTATTGCTTATTCGATGGTATATTGAGATTGAGCAGATTTTTTTTTTTTACAAAAATCATTTAATTTTAAAAATTGTATTGTTATGTGAAGACTTTTCTTAATATTTCGTGTAAAATTAAAAGGTAACATATGCAATTTGCTTCAACATATGCAATTTGCTTCAACAAAAAAAATCAAAAAAATAAATTTAAAAAATAATAAATTAATTAATAAATAAAATAAAAAATAAATATAATAATAATAAAGGGGAGTAATAATACCGTAAATTCGCCTCTAGTTTTAATATAAAGAGTAAGGGCGTAAATACTTTCTAGGACGTCAACAGTTGCTCCGTATATTGATCGCAAGGGTGTTAGGACATTATTAGTTGATCAGTTGTTTCTTGTATAATAGTTGCAAAGTATTTTTACTTTTTTACAGACAACCATGTAATATGGATTAAGAATACCTATTAACAACAGAATATTACAGTTTTCCTTCAAAAAGAAAGACAGTAAAATTCTTTAACAAAGCTACATGTAAATAGGCATGTCGTAATATTAAATATATAACAAATATCTGCTAAATTTTGATGTGCCGGATGTGCACATTGCGGAAAATCATTCCTCATCAGTGACACTAGGGGCCGAAAAGTTTGATAAATTAAAAAAACATACGCCAAACAATTGAAGATTAATGAATTTAAAGTTCCAAAAATATGTGAATCCAAATCCAGCTAAGGAATGTTTTGCATGAGGGAAACAAACACAATATTTTTATGTCGAGTTTGACCCAAAGGTAAAGTTAAAAATCAGTCATACTGGCCTCATTTGACAAAATAACTTTAAATCGTTGTATATTTACTTAATGATAACAGGTCTATTCGTTTTTATTGTTTTCTAGAAGTCCTTATCGAACTGGGTGAAAGTCAAAGCCTTTTGTTAACTATAATCTTGTCCTACCACTATAGCGAATATTGAAGATATTTCATAGTGAAAGCTTGGCGTTCACTATTTTAGGTCAACGTCCGACATCATTCATTGTTTTTTATTAAATAAGTATAAGAATGAGCTCCCTTTAATCACAAATCAATATGTTGAATTATCCCCCGTTCTAACGAAGTTGGGGGGAGATATAGAAATGGGTTCGGTCCGTTCGTCTGTTCGTCCGTTGTCCGTCACAAGTACAATGTTAAGTTTTTCCGTTAAAGTTTTTTAAACAGTTAAAATTCTTCAGAATTTTTCATTCTGATTTACGGAAATTATTATCCTAATATGTTTTTAAACATGTGTATATGTTTTTTACATAATTTATTGCCCAGAAAACCCATCTAGAACACATTGTTAAACTACTGGTGTGAAGCTAGCCCGCAATTCTAGCCCGCATTTTTTATCAAAAATCGCCAGTCCCGCAATTCTATTTTTTTTCCCACAGAAGATAATATTTTATTCCAATTATTATTCAAATAAACAATATAACTTCAATACAAATTCCAGAAGCAGAAAATGCCTTTCTAAAAAGACCACCTGTATATTAAGACCACAAGACTAATTTTTCAACGCAAAGACGGAAAATTACGCCTCAAGCGTCAGACGCTTTTCCCCATCTAGGCCTTTCTGTCACAGATTCAGCTATCCAAGTAGAAGATTTGATGAAAATTTCAAGAACCCTAGAGGGGTAGAACAGTTCTAACAAGAGCTCAGAAGGCAGATACCCCCTCAAGAAAAATGAAAATTTGAATAAAGGTTAAGGTTGAAGTAGCGTATCTGGCGTCAGACGCTTTTTCCCATCTAGGCCTTTCTATCACATATTCATCTATCCAACTAGAAGATTTGTTGAAAATTTCAAGAACCCTAGAGAGGCAGAACAGTTCTAACAAGAGCTCAGAATGCAGATACCCCCTCAAGAAAAATAAAATTTTGAATAAAGGTTAAGGTTGAAGTAGCGTATCTGGCGTCAGACGCTTTTCCCCATCTATTATTGTATTTTTCTGAATTATCTGTGGAATTGCAATCGTTGTACATGTTTAAAAATTAAAATTCCATGGAAACTGTGCCAACATGAACAAACTTACCAGTTTTCCTATCTATATCAAAATTTCAGTTTTTGCTCCTTTTGATATTATGTGCCAACATTAGAAGAAACCGTTACAAAAATCTTCACTTTATGCAACTACGATTTATCGATTCTATAAGAACTACTTTTTATGCTTATTGATAAGTAGTGAACTAGGAACTATGAACTCCTCGAGATACATGTATCATCATTTAGCCTAGGGAAATCAAAAACATTAAAGTTAGACGACTCAAAAAGCAATCACGATAGCCTACTTTGCTAATAAACGGATAATCCAATTACTTTATCCCGCTAGGCATCTTTAAAGTGGATATAATATACACGTCTTTTCCAAAATATTGTAGTTTTTAAGTCTCCTGCAAAAATTGTGACCTTGACCTTTGAACCTCTATCGTGACCGCTTAATTAATTCTACAAAATGTTAAAGTACATCAGATTATTTACTAATTTATACAAATTTAGTTAGAATCTGTGAACTTCACTTTTGACCAATGACATTAATATACATATCAAAATGATTATTTTAAAAGTATCCACAATATATGGATCCTGCTTTCGTTACACTGAACATATTCTACCTTAAAACATAGAAGAGCGCGTAACCGAAAACATCCGAATTAAAGAAGATGTGATTTAAAATCTATAAAACTATTGAATGAGAAAAAATATAATCAGAGGTAAAAAAAACCATGGTAAAGTCATCTGGGCCTCTAAAAGGGTGTATCGTAATTTTTAGCTCTGCAGACTTGTAACCAATCCTCCCAATCACATAACTCTTATAATGTGTCAAAAGTAAATACTCTCGCCTTAAATTTAAGTCTTATGTCTGACCTGGCCGGGAATTGAACCAACATCAGAACCTCCCACTCCGCCTCCAAGATCTGCCTCTAAACCGCCTAAGCATTATTTAATTGGAGTTGGGTTTGTGGTCTTAGGTGCCAGCTTGCGAATCACAGTACCTTACATCTAATGAGTTAGTTCCCCTGCCATTTGTTTAGTTTTTCTAACTGCTGTATGTCCATTTTTTCTATGAGTACTCCAGTTTCCTTTACCATTTCCCAATTTGATTACCTTCATACAGTGAAATTATCTGCACCAGGGTCCTAAATACCATCAACATAGCATAGCATGAATGCAAACTAGTTAAATGCCAGCTTGAAAGGTTCCTAATCTTTTCTAAGTGACAGCTGTAGTGAGAAAATGCTTCATTTGCATAATGATTGCTGTAACATGTTGATATGTATCTCAAAGTCAATGCTTAAAATAAAAACCAGATCCTGTATCAACACAAAAGATTAAGAAAAACAATACATAATTTTTATACATGTTTTGATAATTTCCACAAAGAATGAACACTCAGTAATCAAAGTTTAATGAGGAATAATTATTTGCATATTTCAATCACATCATGCAACATTTTCCAACAAAAAGGGCTTCTTGACTAATCAAGACAAAGAAAAATTTCATCTTCAATTCCTGCGATCAGAATTTATAACTATTTCTTAAAACCTTTTTAGCACATATGCACTTGTTTTGTATACTAGTATATTCATATGGCATTTTTCTTTATAACACAAAATGCTTCTATCATAATTTATTTAAATGACCCCATCTTTTCCTTCTTAAAAGTTCTTCCTTGTTGTACAGTGGATTGTACAAAATTTAATTTTGTTGTACAAAACTCTTATTTTTGAGTGAATTTTTAAGGTTCCTATTTGGGGTTAGTTTTCAACAGTCGAAATAATCACTAAATTTTTTATCTTGGTTCTTTTTTCTCATTTTGATCATACTTCATTGTAGTTTTTACTTTAAATGCTTTGAAGCATTGTTTATAAACATAGAACAGGGTCATAAGTAAGCGTCATGTCCTTTTTTAAGACATTCTTTTTTACTAAATAAAATCTTTTGGTGAAAGATATTTTGATACACTGTTCCAATTATTTACTTATTTTGTTTATTGCAACTTACTTAATGCCATAAAGTGATTTCAGTACTTTCAGTAGTTTGATTAACTCTTGGTAGCAAACCTCAGTTGTGATACGACCGGATGTGGAACGGTCAAAAGTAGTGCATAAAAAAACTCAGGGGGCTTTACTAGACCCTGTTCAATTAATTTTTTAAATAGATATCTCTGTGCAATTTTGCCAAGGTGAAGGCTTCTGAGGTTTACAAGAGTTAGTCTGAGTTGGTTGACTAGCGCACTATATTTACAGCACAAGGACTTATTATTGAAATATGGGTGCATGAAAATAAAGATTATGACCAAAATTGGACAAATTTGACTGTCATTTCATGACTTGGTATCTGCCTTCTGAGCTCTTGTTAGAACTGTTCTACCCTGCTAGGGTTCTTGAAATTTACCACATCTTCTAGTTGGATAGATGAATCTGTGACAGAAAGGCCTAGGTGGGAAAAAGCGTCTGACTCCTGATGTGTAATATCTCGTTTTTACGTTTAAAACTTAGTCTTGTGGTCTTTATGTAAAGGTGGTTTTTATAAAAAGGTATTTTCTTCTTTTTGACGTTATATTGATGTAATAATGTAAATCTTAATGATAAAGGGTATGAAATATTTGCTTTCTGTGCAAAAAAATAGAATAGCGGACTGGCGGCTTTTAAATAAATTGCGGGCTAGAATTGCGGGCTTGCTTCACACCAGTTGTTAAACTTTTGCGTGAAAGTGTGCTACATGTTTTATATTATGATTTAAGAACAGCAAGTTAGTTATAATAAATACATACCAAAAAGAAATAGTGCTGTTACTTCAAAAGTGTTCACATATTTGTCTTCAACATTTTAATAACTGCAATTTTAGTATTTCTTATTATTGCTATTCATGTAAATTTCTTTAATAATAATTGTATCAGTACTATTTTGGCATTTTTTTTATAATGAAATCAATGGGAGCGTGTATTATGCCATCGCATATAACATGGCATATTACACGCACGTGAGTAAGGATGCAGAGCTTTCTATTGCCACGTGATGAAAAATGGGTGGAGTCACAACCATACATGGGACACATAATTCACAATCGGTACTGCGTTTGAATTGTAAGTATATTCGAACGTGCAAGGAATGCCTGTTAATAACATAGATTGTAAACAAACTTGACCACGGGACTTTACACAACCAAGCGGTCCGTTATTCAACTGAAAAAGACAAACAGATTGTGAACAAACTTTCTTAAGCATTGACTACGGCACTTTACACAACCAAGCGGTCCGTGATTCAACTGAAAAAGACAATCTCCCGACAACACTCAAACACACAACAAATATCAGTAATTTATTTGGAACCGGTTTGTAATTTGTTTACAAAATTTCAATTTAAACAATGACATTCATAGTAATAATAATAATAACATTGTTTCTTCCATGTTATATGCCAAAATATTTTCCAAGGTTAGATGGCATAATGCACGACCGTCGTGCATTATGCCATCTAACCTTGGAAAATATTTTGGCATATAACATGGAAGAAACAATGTTATTATATAAGTAAAAATGCACATTTTATGAAAAATGTCATTTATAGAAAATGAGTTTTCTTATTTATTTTACAGGATTTTCTGTAGAAACTCTAGATACCATGTAAATTATTAGAAGAAGTTTAACATATATACATGGTTTTTTAAGTGGTTCAGTATTTTTGGGGTAAATATGTCAATTTTAAAAAGAAAACACTGATTTTGAGAAAATTCTTTTTGTGACTATTATTAAATTTTTTGTTATCTTTGATGGGGTTCTTTATATTGGGTGGGAATTTTGGTGTATGATTTTATTTTTCTGAAAAAAATATACATTTATTATCTATTAAACAAAATTTAAAGAAAGGGATGATGATTATAATGCTACTGCTGCTGATGGTAATCTTGATGATCTATGCTGTTGATGATGTTGAATTTATGCTAGTGATGATGTTGAATTTTCTTCATGATGATGTTGATGATGCTGATGCTGCTGCTGATGATGATGATGAAAACTTGCTCTTGATGATTTTCATACAGTGGAACATACTTGTAATGAATATCATTAAGTAAGCAAAATTAGTGATATATCATAGTAATTATTACATTGTCACATATATATTTTTTTCATCAATAGCATATAACATTTGAGAATTTTCAAACAACAACTTGATAATGATGATGCTGATGAACAAATTTTCTCTTTGATTATTTCGTGTTTTTCATAATGATGTTATATATTTTAACATTTGCATTTATACCTTAATAACTTATAATCACTTTTGTTTTCTATGGATACAACAACATCAACAATTGTTACAACAATATCAACAACAAAAATTGAAAAAAAACGTAAGAAAACAATCAAGTTCTATCTATATGTTACTGATGAAAAATGTTTACTACTCATGGATATTGTTGATATTTTGAAAAAAATATGAAATATCATTTTAAAACATTATAGTTTTCCAGTCATTGTTAAGATAACAAAAGACTCTTTAAGTTTAACATAATATTGAATAGCAGTTGTAATCACTGAAACTATTGGTGGAAAATAGAAAGTGAGTAGAGCGGGGGATATGAATGACAATGTCTTCTTGTTGTCTTCAAAATGTTCCTGAAACAAAATCTTACCATCATAATTCTGAATAAAATTTCGTCATAATATTTGATTTACGTTTAAAATCAATATAACCATTATCAGGTGCATGTATAGAAATAAATCTGTTGTTACATTCAGTGTATCTTAATTTAGTCATTTTAAACTAGTTTTGACTTTGGCTCAAAACAGGTAAGTTATTTTAACTGAAAACTAAATTGTATGTGTCATTTCAATCACAAATGGGCACTATTCAATATACTTCAGAATCGTACTTTTTTAATCAAGTAGTGAACTATTGTTTAAGGCCGCATCAGCATCATTGCAGTTATTCTCGGCATTTTTTATCAGTGATGCCGTTGTCAAAGATGCTCGCTCTGATGTTTTCCAAGGATATTTTTTTCAGCTGTAAGAAAATGCTCAGAATATATAGATACCTGTGATAGTTTTTATTCTTAAACAAGCAAAAAATCTAAAAATCCAAATTTGTTCGTGAGTCATGGCTCTTATTAAAATCAGGACTACTAGATTAAAACTGGACAGGGAACTAGTCTTACTCTCCCCCGAGGAATGTCATAAAATGACAGGAATTAAGATTATCCACCGTATCATATTCTTATTGGCCATTATACAAATAGAAATCAACCCTTCATGTTTTAAAGATGAAATATCTAAACGGTTTTCCCGAAGGAGATGTGTTGATAAAAGCTTCAAAGCTGACTTACGTATTTTATCATGTATATTGACTATTTTATGTACAACTTCAAAAATAAGGTGCTTACTTTATCGTGACACAAGTATGCTATAGTAACTATTTACTGTCGATCTCAGTTCTGTAAAAACTCTTTGAAAATTGAAAGTAAATTAATAGGTTATCATTATATAAACACATCATAAAATATGTTTCTAGTACATCTTAAGATAGCGTAAGGAATATTTCAACTTCTCTGCTATAGCTCACGAAGTTTGCAAGTGAAGTTTTTTATTTTTATAAGATTATTTTTGTACTCGTACGTTTATATTCAAGTAGTTAAATGGTTGCCATTACGGAAATATTTTCATGTGAATGAAATGTACATATACATAGTGCTAAAAAACAGATGTCATACGGCTTTAATGGTAATATTTAAACACATCCTATCCAGAAACCTTAGATGATTTAGTTTGTAAAGATTTTTTTTACTTCAGTTAAAAAGTGTGATTGATGATAAATTTACTGCTGAAGGAAGTGCACAAAGGTCATCCAAGAAGATATTGACTAATACGCAAGGTTATCTTTGCATGACGGTTCAAATAGACGGACATAAAGCAAACAGCTGTCACTGTCACTGTCGACGTAATTCAATAAGTTTGTTATCTCTGGTTTTATCAAGGTTGTCTTTTCAGGATTTTATAATAATAATAATAATAATAATAATAATAATAATAATGTTAATATGAATAATTCTGGTAGGATTTTTACACCACAAACTATAAATAATTGAAAATTTAGCCTAACAAACAAAATATATCGTGAATTTTTTGTAATTTGTGGTCATTCCTTGAAAAGTTGTACCCTTTTCGTTGAGAAAAAGTTTTCAAACACATGACTGCAGGTAAAATGCTCTGTGGTATTATTCTCAGCTATGGTCCCAACTTTATAACTTGTTCAAATCGGTTGATTTCATAAAATTTTGTACAACAAGAGTTGGCGTAAATTTTGAAACCTAACATCGGGTGGATATTTATTTACTATTTGTAGATCTTAAGATAATGACAATTGTTCTTCATTGTATTATTTATTATTTTCTAGAATGTGACGCCTTTTTGGTCATGTTCATGACCTTTTTTACTTATTGTCGATTTAAATATATATGTTAAAGTAAATACGTGTAATAAGGAATTACATGTATTTACTAAAAATCAGTTTATTCATGAAATCCCCAGTGTTGATGGTTATTACGTGTATTTCCTAAATTGTCTCAGTTGATACTTGTAATTCTTGATTTTTATCTTGACTTTTACACATATTTCCTGACACAAGAAAGACAATACAGTTAAGGTTTAAGCGTTGGTATCAAGCGTTCACCATATGAAGCAAAGTTTGGTTTTGCCCCTAAAGTTGGCTTGACATCAACTTCAATTCCAACAGAACTACTTGAAGTTCTCAGTCAAGAAGAAGATATTGCTGATCATTTTGGTGTACAAGAACAACCACCCATATTAGACGAACAACATCCAAATGTTGTTCAAGATTCAACACCTTCATCATCTCAAACCACTGAAACCACTGATGATATACTATTTAATTTTGAACGTGAATGTGAACAATGTGAACAATGTCATTCTGTTTTCCAAACAAATGTCGAGAGTGAAGTTCAATGTGAAATCTGTGTACGGTCACAACTGATTCAAAGAGAACGACATGCAAGTGGAACAAATTTCAAGAAGTAACCAGATACTTCGACCAATCAATGTGAATGATAATGTAACTGTACCAATCCCCAGTGTAGATCGTGGACGTGGTGATCCTAGGAACATTTTATGCTGTGTCATTGAACATGACGGTAACACTGACAAATATAAGTTATAGCCACAAAACATGGAGTCCTCGTTTGATTATATTCCAGAAATCAGTTTACTCTGTCTGTTATTCACACTTTGACATCGTCCGATTTAAACAAAGAAACAGAAATAAGTGTCAGAGTAAGTGTCAGAGAGGCTGCTCGTTTAGCATCAGTTGGTAGCGGACAAGGCTTTGTCAAATGTTCATGCAAAACAGGATGTTCTAAAAAGACCTGTAAATGTGTGAAAGAAGGACTATTGTGCAATTCTAGATGCCACAACAATTTTTCCTGTCAAAATAAATGCTGTTGTAACGTTTCAGTTTACTGTTGCTCCAATTTAAACTTTTCACATTTTTCAACACCAAGAGTGTGTTGTTCGCACCAAAGAAAATCTATTTGTTTTTTTATTTGCACCAAATAAAATATGTTTGTTTATTTTTGAAGTTCTGATGTTTGACCAGTAAATATGTGTAAAATTAATATAAAAAATCAGTAAATACGTGAATTTCCTGGTAATCTCAGTAAATACATAAAACAACTAAAATTGCTAGTAAATTCACGTATTTACTGAACATCCAAGGAAATACGAGTAATTACTGATTACACGTATTTACTTTAACATATATATATATATATATATATATATATATATATATATATATATATATATATATATATATATATATATATAAACTTCATTTTGATTTGCCCGCTAACATATAAAAAATGAACATTATAATCATGTGTAACGTTTGGAACTGCCTGTACAAAAGGAGGCAGTTGTATCCCACCACAAACTGCGAACTTGAATGAGCTACTTCAGAAGTAATTGCTTCCTCTGACCTAAAATTCTACTATTGATTGAAAGTAAAATCCGATGTGATGTTGCTTTGATTTTAAATTGTAATTTGTCCATTAAGGCGTACGTTGTACCGTTGACAAAAGTCTTATTACTTTAGTATCTATGTTGGTTGATCTTTGCTAAGTTTAATAAAACATGTAAGAGTTCCTTCTTTAATATATGATAGCTTACTTCATTATTTGTATAAAACGTTTTTCTAAAATGATTTTGATCGAATTAAATATATATTTCTGTTTAAGTCACTGTTTTTATGACAGTAAATTATGCAAAACTTTCTTAGAAAATCTAATTAACTTGAATGAGGTTAGGTATTTTTCGCTTACTTGAGACTAGTATAATCTAGTATCATTTTTTAAATATTTTTATTTATTTATTTTTTTTTCATTTCTACTCGTACAATGTTATACAAAAATAAGTTGGTGTTAAAGTTGTATTATACAGATTAGAGGAAAGAAGTCAAAGCCTTGTGTACCTCCTGGCACTACGAGAATAAATAATAATTAATTGATTGAATATTCGACGTTTTCATAGTGAAAGGATTAACATATTCAATCAAACAGGGACCGGTAAGCTGTTTTTGGAAATATATGTCCGATACATCAAACGAGTTTCAGACATTTATTTTTTTTATTTTCAAAACTGGAATAATTAAAAAAGATGTAATAATTGTTTTGAACAGACTGATGTCGTCAGGTTGAATTGTTGCTTTTGTCTAATAAACAAGGCTCTATCTATCACGTAAGACTGCTTACACAATATAAATAGATTACATATGTTACATGTATATTTTTATTGATTGATGGAGGTATCGATCTGTTCACTTCAACTCTGTAGGATGTAGAAGTATTATGAATCTAATTCATCTAAGCCTTTTGGCATCGTGCAATATTTGTCTATTGTCAATAACAAAAGATGATGTATGCCAATGACCAATATCTATTGTAGAAAACGACAATGTATGCCGAAAATACAATGTTTGAAGCAGACTTTCATGTATGCTGAAAGAATAATATATATATCTAGCAGACGACAGACGACGATTACGTTGAATAATTATAATTTGGCATGATTTTCTATTTTGCAAACTTTCTATTGGTTGTACTAGTATAGTATTTGCTAAATTGTCTAAAACACTTTGACATTTCCATTTTAACTTAATATATTATCAGGAATTGTTTAAAGCATGATTATAATAAATCTGAAAACTCTTGTGTTCAGTTTTTGTTTAAATACTCATCTTTAAAAGTCTTTGGACTTTTGAATTCAGCTAGAAGTGGTATTTAAAGCTTCATAATCATTGTTTCAAATTCATGACTATGCTTGCTATGTTGCATAGATATGTAGGTAAGACGTACCATTTCATGTTTAAAAACCAACTATAATTCAAGTAATTCCCAGTAGGTAACAAATTTCCCGTAAAATAGTCAAGATTTTACAATCAGTGGATCCAATATGTCCTTGTATTTCCTTGCTTGTTTGTTTGTTTCTTTCACTTTTATTTTATTACTTTGCGTTCTTGTTGCATTGACCTGTGTACACGACTTGAGCTCTCTTTCTCTGTTCTTTTAACAATTAATGTATAATCAATAAAAATTGTAGCAAATTGTTATTAATATTTTTTATCATTTATTTTAATTTATTTATCATTATTGTTTTTAATGTCAATAATAAATGTCAACTTCGATGCCAATGGGAAACATTTGTCGTTTTATATAGTGGGTTATGTCCCCCTGAATACAGGTGGCGTACGAATCGATCCGGTCCTAGCTAGTTGCGACCGCCATATTGACGTACGTAACGTAGGCTGTATTATAATATTGAATGTGATAATGGCTAGCAACTTCGGTGATTATGGATCGTGGGATCTTTCTGCACTCAAAGAAGAACTTAAAAAGCGCGGTGCGAGAGTTTCAGGTCGGAAAGTGGAGTTAATAGAGAGGTACATATTCGCAAATAGTTTCCTCATTCAAAAAGTCTGAAAGGGCTTGGTTTCAATAACAAATAGATCTACATATTTTTCCAAGATTCAAATCATTCGATACGATGGCACTGACGCTATAAGCGAATTTGTGGTAATCATTTAATTAAACGATAGGCTGTGTTAACAGTCGTTTGTCATTTATGTTACAAAATGCCGACATTTCCCGACTTGGCAGGCATCTTTCTACTTTCATTTTACACTACAGTAAAATATAGGCTGTGTAACTGTCTATATAATCATTTACATACCATAATATTTTGGTGATTATTTTATCATTAAGTAACAGTAGTACGTTTTTGTGTTGTTTATTGTTACAAAAGTGGTGTTTATGCCCAAGAGGCAAGACAAAGTCCAGATTCTTGGATGGTGTAGGAAATCTAGAGTGCCCAAAGAGAATCACTGACCTACCAGCAAACAGACAAACTTTACTTGTGACTATGTCTAACAGATTTTAAAATGCGGTCAAAGGCATTTGTTGTAAATGCACATAGCATATTAATCAGAAATATTCATGTATGGCAAATCTAGGTTCAATACCAGGCCACAAAATACTTAAGTTGTAAAATATTTGAAGTTTCTGCTGCTAGCCTTGGCACTTGGCTTTAATGGGTTAGAATAAAGACTGGCTTACCTAGTGTAAGACTAAAGGGGGAGAAGTAATACAATCTTTAGTTTCAGTTGCTCAGCTTGGCACTGTCGCTGAGCATTAATGCCTAATAATGGGTTAAGGACACAACCTGCTTGCCTACTGCCTGGTTAATGGACAAGAAGGAATAATAGTTAGACTGTGTCTTTTGGCTTGGTGTATTAGCTCCTAGAATTTGGCATTAGTTATCACTAGTCAGTGTAGTCCAAATACCCAGGCATCTATCATTTAATTCATGCAATGATATAATAATAAATGTCAATGCTGTGAGATGACTGAAAATGTTGAAACAATGTTAAATAAAGACAATCGAATTATTTACATCTTTATCAGAAGGCTATTAAACCAAATTCAACATTCAATAAATAATTAACAATAGTTAGTCTTTAGATTTTGATTTTTATCAATTTTTTGTTCATCAAATATGCAATTTATTAATACTATTTGTGTATGACACTGAACATAAATTTGTATATCAAAATTAAAAAAAAAATCTTAAGTACCTTATAACAGAATCCATATTTTTAATGACTACATTTTCAGTATCTTAAAATGCACATGCAGAAATGTTTGGTTAAATTTTTTGTCCTGTTTCAGACTATAAGCATTTGATTGAAATAAAGCTTTTGGTAGGGAAATTAATATGGCAGAAGAATGGAGTATGATTATTCCTGATTTAAAACGTTTCAAAGATTTAAATAAAGACTGACTTTGTGGAAGTCAGGGTTAGCTCTGCCATTCGCCAATTTAGCCAATTGCTCATTTTTATGAATTCTGGCTCCAAATAATAGCTTTTGGCTAATATTTTTGCTCTAAAGTTTTTATTAAATTTCCATATGAGGCAGATGAAAAACACTGACTTTTTATTTTTATTTTTTAAGTATGAAAAAGTAATTGCTGATAATCAATAACAATTTATACAGCAGATTAGAACTTCATTTTTGTCACTTTTCTTAGTTTTTTTGGCTCCTTAACATATAAATTGGCTCCTAAATTTTAACATTGGCTAAAGATCTGGCTCAAATCTTTTAAGAGCCGGAGCTAACCCTTGAAGTGAAATTCTCTGCCATTGAATCTTATTTGGGACTATATGATAAATCCATAATGATGCATCATTTTTATATAGCAATCGGTTTTTGAAATTTTTAAGAGCATCGTCAGAAAATGACAAATTTAATGTTCAGTCACAGTGTCGTGCACAAATGAAAAAAAAAGTTGTTATATAAAATTGATATTTGTTTAGATAAATCTGGTTCTGTTTATGAAGCTCAATGCGAATGTGGAGCAGGCATGGGTCCTCATGCTCACTGCAAACATGTATGTGCAGTTTTACTATGTTTATATAAATTTTGTTCTTCAGGTGAAATGCCTGAGAAACCTGCACACAAAAATTACAAACTTTTCATCAGGTTAAACCATACACAGGTAGTCCTATAAAGTCAGCTGATCTGCCTCTGCCTAATACAAACATAAATGTTAATTTTGAACCTAGACCAGAAAAATATAGAAATACAGCTCGCTACCCTCATTTTTCAGAAATACTTGCCTTAACCACCCTTCAATAAATAAAATGCCAATATCACAGGTTTTTAAACCAGCAAATCCATATGCGGTAGATTTAGATCATGATTACTGCAAAGAAACACTATCAGAAAGATGGCTCAAGCTGTCTAAAATTTCAGAAATTTCAGATAAAGACATAAAAGATATTCAATTGGCAACAACTGGGCAAAATAAAAATAGTAAATGGTTTTCAGAGCGATGTAAACGTTTGCATTCTTCAAAATTTGGTAAAATTTGCAAGGCAACCAACAGAACTGATTTCAATAATTTGGCTAAATATCTAACAACTGTTTGCAAATTAACAACCCCACTATTCTTCATGGCAGAAAATATGAGTCTGTTGCCTTGGATCAGTACTCCAATAAGACTGAAGTTGTGACAGAATCATGTGGCATTCATGTAAGCAAAACATATCCATATATATCAGCTTCACTTGATGCTTTAGTTGCTAATTCTTACAACTTTGTGGAAGTAAAATGCCCATATAGTGCTAAAGACAGCATGATTTTAGAAAGTACTGTTCCTTTCTTAAAAAACAAAGATGGTGATCTACAGCTCAGTACTACACATGATTACTACTATCAGATCCAAGGTCAACTTTTCTGTACAAATGGAACCGAATGTGATTTAGTTGTTTATACATTCAATGATATGAGAATTGTAAATGTTAAAAGAAATGAATCTTTCATTAATGAAATGGTATCAAAACTCACAGAGTTTTATGAAAAATATTTTAAAAATGCTGTACTATAGAATTTTTTTTATAAGGAATATGAAAAATATTCATTTTGAAGTAATGGTAAATTATTGACTTGTTACATTTTTAATGGTATGCTTGTATTGAGGATTAAGACATAATGGTCTTTAAAAATAAAAATAGAAAAAAATTATTCTTTAAAAGCTACTTGTCTAAGGAAGTTTTAAAATAACACTTCAATATTACATAAATTCTAGAAAGAATTAAAGATTTGTTAAGAGAATAAAATTTTCTTAAAAGTTCATATTTAAATACATTTTTTTTTAACTTCTAAAGAGAATTCTATGAAAAATGTAAACACACATTCTTGTATTGTGAAAAAGTATACCGGTAGACTTTTGGTTCAACAGTAATGGCTAAATAACATACATACAAAATAAACTTCTGACAAACAAATTCAAGAGTCTTTTTTAAATAAAATGTGAAGTACATGTACACTTTAACAATTTGTGTATTAAAATCAAGTAATATACCAAAATATTTTTTACTTGTACCCATTGTAAAAAAAGGTCATTTAAATAATAGTAGGTGTCATTTTTTTGTTATTTTTGTTTGTGGCTCAGTGTATTCAGCATTAGTCCACTGTCTCTCACCACTGTGGGTCCATACCTTATACGGGCTCATATGTTAGAAAGTGGTTTCACCTGCCATTGGCCTTTATTGGTTGGCTCGGTGTCAGTATAATGTGACCAGGTGGTATAGAGTATGTATCTGCCAAACTGTGTATCAGTGTACCAGCAGTATAAAGATAACCTCAGTCTGCACTTGTCAAGTAAAAGACACATGCAATCATGCACCATGCATGTCATGACATGATTGTAGAATTGTTAAAGCAATGTTAAACAGTAAATAAATCATCATCATCATGAAGAAGATTAAACATCATCATCATGATCAAGATTTCAACATCTTTTCCAGCATGGGATAACAAAAAGATGAATATGAGGGGCCATATTTAAAGAATAATATTATCAGACTGAACATAATTTTGTCAAACATTAAAGAAAAATAATTATATTAAAAATAAAAATCATAAACTTTAAAACAAAGCAAATGCAATCAATTCTTATTATTACATTGACTTCAAATGTGAAACAGAAGTCATATATAAAACTAAGATTTTTATTATGGTTTCTGTATAGATCTTGAATTGGAGGTTGTTTTGACCCAACTCGCCAAGGATTTTTTTATGTTGTTTGGGCAAAATACAAGGAACGAGCTGCTAAGAGAGGGTGGTGCTTGCCAAAGGGTTACATGTAGGTCAACATTACTTGAATCCGAAAATCTGACGTTTTTTGATAACTGGATTTCTCGAAAATCCGAGTCATCTCGGCCTAGCTCTTGCCGATAGTATATGTGTATGATCTATCACTATTTATAATTACAATAGAGTATAAGTCATTTGGAATGAGAATTTTTCGCATTTGATGAAAATAGCAATGTAAATATATTTATGAAGTTTGATGTACCAAAGACGGTTTCTCCGACATAATCGGAGTGCAAGAAATTGTTCCCTGCAAACAACGCTACTCTCCCACAATTTATATGTTTGTTCCGAAGAGTTCCTGCGAATAGAAAATATCCACTTTTCCCTTAGTTTCAAATCTTTGGGAAAATAATGCCCCCCTTTATTTGAACATCCAGGTACACAATAACATGTATATGGCATTTTGATAGAAAAGTCTCCTCAGTTACAGTGTAAACAATGGCTACGGATGGACCGGATCGATAGCAGCGCCACCAATTTTAACGTAACGAACCATAACTCACAAATGTAGGCCATTTTACGGTATTTTTGTTGATTTTATTATAACATAAATGCTGTTATTAAAGAGAGGTAACTCTTATTCCAAACTGACATTGTGTTACTACATGCAGTAGAGTTCACTGATATACCGAAATAATTAAAAAACAAAACACAAATCACTTGTTCAATTTATTGTTGCACATTATAAAAACAATTACATCAAATATCCCAGTGTCATTAATTTTCAAGTAATTCATTATATTAATAAAACACAAACATACCAGTCCTTGTTCAAATCAACTTAAAATGGCTACAATAGTAAAGAAATTAAAATATTACAGATTATGAAACTACAAAAAAATAAGAAATAAAACTTTAAAAAAAATAATAAGAGGGAGAGACAAAAATAGAAATGAATGAAAATAAAGCTGTTAGATGCTTAATGAATCAGTTACACAGAAATCGAATACTTCTAATAAAATAACAATCTATCAATTTTAGACATTTCACTGTAAAAACACTGAACGTACTATAGATTTAGAATATTAATAATCCGAAACATATACTTTTTGAAAAAAAAATATAATACTTACCACGACCGCATAAAGTGTTGATTGTACATTGTAGAGTCATTGAGAACCAGTACAGAGGTATAGTGGTCTAATCTCTACCTCTGACACTGGTCCTCACAATTCTAGCAATGTAAAATTAAAATAGCTCTAAGTCGTTACCTGCAAAATAATAAATTTTATCAATTTTAAAAAGATAATGTAGGGATAGGTAGTGCTAAGTAATACAGAAAATACAGAACATTTACGACATAAAACATTGTTTGTAAAATTAGAAATATTTTAATTTACATAGTAAGAACAATTATCAACAAAACAAAAAATCTTAATGTTCATGAAAAAAGAAAAATTGGTACTTATAAAAGACAAAAATCATGTAACAGGAGTTTACTATATATAACAAATACCAGTTAAATTTTGATGTGCCAGATGTGCACATTTCGGAAATTCATTCCTCATCAGTGACACTAAGACCGAAAAGTTTGATAGATAAAAAACATAGGCCAAACAGTTGAAAATAATGAATCTAAAGTTCCAAAATTATATAAATCCAAATCCAGCTAAGGAATGCTTTGCATGAGGGAACAAACCTTAGTTTTAAGTATCTTATTCTATAACTACCATATAGTAATAAATTCAATCAACACTGATAGAATAATCGTTTTTTAAATTTACATGAAGGCAACATCTTGGCATCAACAATGATATTTACTTTTAAAATACTATGAAAAAACAATTATTCCGCAGTCATTATATACAAGATCATATTATAAGTAAATCGTTATCCTACCAGTTCATCTGTAACCATTGTTTTTAACCCAATCAACCGAATACTCGTATGCCCGAGAATTGAAATCGTAGATCCAACATTGTAAAACCAAACATGACGATATTTCGTGAAAAGAGAAACATGGGTTTATTACATCTTGTAAAAAGTTTGTAAAGAAAAAAAACATTGCATATCAATGACTTGTTGACACAAAAAACTTTATGATGATATAAATTTTTAACGAATTAAAGTTTTGATACGTTACAACTAATTTAAAACAGTATTTACAATGTTTTTATTTTACACAATCTAAAATATTTCAATAAATACCAATAACTAAAACTTGAACTATGATTCTTAACTGAATAACATATCTCTATTATCATCCGAATATTACTATTAAAACAATGAAATTGAAGTAAAAATAACAAATAAACAAAATTTAGCAAAAAGTTTAAATTATCTTACTTATCTGACAAGCAAGCATAGGTTAGGAGCATGACCCGCAAAGTTTTTCAAACACACCTGATTCACCACGATTATCTTAAGGCTCAAAATGCATTTAATTTATAGTTTTCGTTTTTCCTTGAATAATTACAAATTAATAAATGCAATAGCATAAAAAAATAAACATATGTAAATATAAATTATATATATATGTGTGTGTGTGTGTGTGTGAGTGTGTGTGTGTGTGTGTGTGTGTTTTGTCAAAAATAGCTGAGGTAAATTAGACAAATTAAAGAAATAACAGAAAGCTGTAAATGTTGTCTTATTTCAAACTTCAATGCATTACTTACCTTAAACATCACTGACATTTACATGTACTTTCTGTTCTCGAGGCCTTATTCTACGAACAACCAATGCTAGCTAAAATATACATATTCACTAAATTTATACATTTATACTAGTAAAGCAAATTGCTATTAGCTGTGCAGTCAAGATTTACTACATCCATGAGCTACTAAAACAGAAGCTATAAAAATGATAAACAGCATAAATTCCCATTGTTTGAATTGTCATCACAGGTTAATTTAAACACTAAAATTTCAATAGCAAATACATTTTATAAACAGTACAATTTTATAGTTAGCACATGTTTCTGCTCAATATAATTTACAGGATGCCATTTGTCAACGTGGTATTAAAACTAAAACAAAAGAGTACTAAAAATATGTCTGTCGATTTTCCGTTCTTTCAATTTTTGTTAAATAACTTGTTTTTAAATTTTGTTAAAACATTTTTGTCCTTTTGTAATAAAATGAAGTATTATGACGTCTAAAATATTACGTTTAAAATAGCAAATCCAAAAACTCGAAACAGCAAACAAACGAAAAATCGAATCAAAGACGTATTGAGAATAATGTTATTAAACCACTTTCTTCCAAAGGTACGTTTATGTAATCGAGGAACACTTGGTCTAAAACAAAATGGTATTATTGTTGTGGTTTCAGTAAGAGTACTTGGTCTTAAACAAAATGGTATTACTGTTGTGGTTTAAGTTAGAGAAGAACACGGTTTCTTAAAACATAAAAGTTTCACTAGTTCGGTTTGAGTGAGCGAAGAACATGGTATTTTAAAACATAATAGTTACACTAGTTTGGTTTGAGTGAGCGAAGAACACGGTATTTTGAAACATAATAGTTCACTAGTTTGGTTTGAGTGAGCGAAAAACATGGTATTTTGAAACATAATAGTTTCACTAGTCTGGTTTGAGTGAGCGAAGAACATGGTTTTTAAAACATAATAGTTTCACTAGTTTGGTTTGAGTGAGCGAAGAACATGGTATTTTGAAACATAATAGTTTCACTAGTTTGGTTTGAGTGAGCAAAGAACATGGTATTTTGAAACATAATAGTTTCACTAGTTTGGTTTGAGTGAGCGAAGAACACGGTATTTTGAAACATAATAGTTTCACTAGTTTGGTTTGAGTGAGCGAAAAACATGGTATTTTGAAACATAATAGTTTCACTAGTTTGGTTTGAGTGAGCGAAGAACATGGTATTTTAAAACATAATAGTTTCACTAGTTTGGTTTGAGTGAGCAAAGAACACGGTATTTTGAAACATAATGGTTCACTAGTTTGGTTTGAGTGAGCGAAAAACATGGTATTTTGAAACATAATAGTTTCACTAGTCTGGTTTGAGTGAGCGAAGAACATGGTTTTTAAAACATAATAGTTTCACTAGTTTGGTTTGAGTGAGCGAAGAACATGGTATTTTAAAACATAATAGTTTCACTAGTTTGGTTTGAGTGAGCAAAGAACATGGTATTTTGAAACATAATAGTTTCACTAGTTTAGTTTGAGTGAGCGAAGAACATGGTATTTTAAAACATAATAGTTTCACTAGTTTGGTTTGAGTGAGCGAAGAACACGGTTTTTTAAAACATAATAGTTTCACTAGTTTGGTTTGAGTGAGCGAAGAACATGGTATTTTAAAACATAATAGTTTCACTAGTTTGGTTTGAGTGAGCGAAGAACGTGGTATTTTAAAACATAATAGTTTCACTAGTTTGGTTTGAGTGAGCGAAGAACATGGTATTTTAAAACATAATAGTTTCACTAGTTTGGTTTGAGTGAGCGAAGAACATGGTATTTTAAAACTTAATAGTTTCACCGGTGTGGATAAAGCGAGTGTTATACACTAGACCTAAAGACAAAATACTCAGAATAGTGTAGTGTAAGAAAGAGAAATGAGTGTCAATAATGATGCAATAAAAAATTTTAAAAAAATCAACATGAAATAAAACAGGTAAAAACTTCCAACAACACACTGTAAAATAAGTTTATATATTAATCATTAGATGGATAATAAATATTCTATAATAAAAATAATATCAAGTGCATATGATAGTACAAAGATGTTTTATGAAACACACATACATATGTATAATATGTGTGTGTGTTCGTGTGAACAAATATTTAAAAATACTAAACCATCGACTTATGGTAACATTCCATATTAAAAACGTATTTTTAAAAATAATAATAATCATAACCACATCTTAATATTTTGCTTTTACTTGCTACACAACTAAAACATTATCTTTTGATATCACAATACTTAAACCGTTTGTCCTTAAGCCGTGCCAAAAATCTTCATTTTTGGCACAATTGTCGCCTTTTTTATTTTTTTTATATTCAAGGCTTTCTTAATTGAGACTGATCCTTTCCTGGGTCCAGTCGTTAAAAGCTACTTTACCTTAACCATTTGCTTAGCGAATGTTCTATATATTGTGTATTAGAAAATATTTTCATGTATAAAAGTTAAATGTAAATGTATCCAAATTTACTTTAAATAACGTATTAGATTTTTATTGGATAAGCTAACGAAGCTTTGAACAACTACTCTCGCTTGATTTGAATTTGGTAACCTTGTAGCATACTGAGAATCAGTGTAAAAAAAATGTGATAACCACAAGTGTCTATTTAAATATATACAACAGTAAAGATTTTATGCTGAAAAAGACAAATATGGTAGAGTAAAATCCCAACATAACATGAATTAGTTTTTGCTCAATTCCAATACTTGTCATTAATCAACAGAAGAGCTATTGGTATAAGTAAAGATAAATTTATACATAGTTATATGTTTTTATTGTTGGTATTCTGCAAGTTAAATCATTTGTTATAATTTAATTTAAATCATACAGATATTCATTTTAGGTCAAGAAATTTCATTCAAAGAATCGAATCATACACCAACACTTACCCATGTTTTGTGCCGACAAAGAAAAACAACCAACGTGGAAGAAGATGAATCTTTAAAAAAGAAAATAAAAGTATTTTTATTAATTTCACTCTTCGTCACTTAAAGTCACAGAAGGTGCCAGAGATGAATAACAAGAAAATGCATTTTGTATGCAAATTAGCTTTTATCAATAGATAGGAGAGAAGATAACCATATGTTTTTCTTCAACTTTTATTTTTTTTATTTTTAGGCATATCATTGTCTTTAAATTAATGAATATTTTGCATAAAATTGTTAAATTAAATATCTAGTGATAAATCTATAAATCAATTTTACATGATCTTATTAGAATCTCTCTCTCTCTCTCTCTCTCTCTCTCTCTCTCTCTCTCTCTCAGGTGTGTGTGTGTGTGTGTGTGTGTGTGTGTGTGTGTGTAACACTACAACATCACTACATTAAAACATTCAACTGCTTTCCCTAACCCTTTAGAATGGGGCTGAAATCCTTTGCGTTATTAGTGATTTGAATTCTTTGAATGTCAAAGGCTTTAGTAGAGTTTTTTGGACGAAACACGCAAAACATGGTTATACACACATCAACAAATCGCTTCATTTATACTGTCATATACACATACATGAAAATAACTAAATCATTCAATATACAAACGAAAACTATAACCTAAAACTAAACACTAGCCACTGTTTTAAATTATTATCTGCATTTAGGTTACCAAAGTATATCATCTGAAAATAATTAACATGATAGTTTCAATCTGGTGTTTACTTGTCATGACAAAACTTGACAATTGACAATTATACTAGACAACTCTAATGACAAAGTTTTTTTCAAACTAGGATCTGTTTTATTATTATTATTTGAACATAAGCAGTAAGGCTATTTCATCCACAGGCAATTACTTTCGTCCACTTGTTAACGATAATTATAGCGTGTTACTTCTTTACCAAATATGCTCAAATATTTATGGGTATTTTAATACCACAATTCTTTTTTGATTCATACAGATTTGGAATAAAATACTAAAGTTTAAAATCGCTTCCTCTTCCAGAAAAAAATGTTATAATATTATAATGACTTTTTTCACTTTTAGACGATACATTCTTCTCTCTTCCCTTCTTTCAGTGAATAACCTTTCTGTACAATATAATTGATCCCCAATCACAAATTTTTCCATTGCTTTATTTTCGGGTATTTAAGGAATGACATTTGCTTTGACTGTACTGCATGGAGTTATGCAGTAGAATGGACTGTCTCAAATAAAATGAAAGCCGAAGGCTTTCATGGTTATTTGAGACAGTCCATTCTACTGCATAACTCCATGCAGTACAGTCAAAGCAAATGTCATTCCTTATATTTACAATCCTTTGTAACTTTTTCAAATAAACGCAAAATATAAACTGACATTTTAACACTTTTCATAGAAGAAAAACCACTATAACCACCTTCTCAAAATAATGGGTCATCCCCTGTCATTCAAATAGAACATTTGACATCTGACCCCGCCCACATGTTTTTGACATCTGATCGCACCCACTGATCGATCTAGATATGAATTATGTATTAAAATTGATAAAATAACAACAAACATGAATTACATTTTCAATTAAAAATTGAATAAACAATTATTAAAAGATGATTTTGTTAAAAAAGATGGATGAATGGATGCCAATGAAAATTCTATACGTCAATTTAGAAAACGTTTTCCCGCAATCTGCGGGTAAAGTCTATGACGTCACTGTTCGCACGTGGAGCATTGTCTTTATGAAGTTATAAAGTATAGTCGACGTCAAATACTTTATTGAATCAAGAATAATGTAATTGTAAATATATATGATTGAATATTTACAATTACATTATTTTTGTTTCAATAAAGTATTTGAAGTAACTTCATAAAGACAATGCTCCACGTGCGGACAGTGACGTCATAGACTTTTAAATGCGGATTGAGGGAAAGCGTTTTCTTAATTGACAAATGGAATTTTCAATGCCATCCATTCCTCCAATTTATCTTTTAATTATTGTTCATTAAATTTTCACTTAAGTGTAATTCATGTTTGTTGTAATTTTATCAAATTTGATAAATTATTCATATCTAGATCAATCAGTGGGCGGGGTCAAATGTCAAATGCTACAGTAGAACTTCGATGGCTCGAAGTCCAAGGGACTCGACCTAATATTCAAGCCATGGGGGGCAGGGTTCGAGCGATTAAACATAGAGACATGAACGGAGGTTCAGGTTCTCATGATTGTCGACAGACAAAGAATCTTTAAATTTGTTATATATGTAAATGTATTCTAAGGTCAAATAATAAATTTTTCGAATTAAAATTGCAGTTTTCATCTTGAAATATTTAAAATCAATAGATAATTGAACGGTAGAAACATGCTAAAAAAATACAAAATTCATTATTTTTCAAAATATCTCGAAAATATTTTCAAATTTAAATGATGACCTGCGATCTGCCGTATTATGTTTTGAAACTACGGGCCTAAAACATGGCACTTTTTTCTAATTTCAACAAATGATGATACAAAATAAACTTACTTTATTCTAATAAAAATACAAAATACCGGTCATTTTAATCACTGGAATAATACACACTACATACTCCTATGACATGTATATATAGACTACAGAATCTTCTGTGCAATTATCAAGGTGGGCGACTGAGACGTTTTACCGATCAAACAGTTCTACGTGTCGTAATCGGATTAACAGATTAAATAACTGTGTATTAATAATCTCAAGTAGTACTCTACATTTCAGGTAACTGTCTAATCTAATTGTTTCGTTCCACTCTATTACTTTTAATGAAATCTGTTATATGGCTTCAGCTTGTGTTATGTTTACAATGACCCGGGCCACATGTCGTTCTGAAAAAAAATGTATTCGAGAGAAAGAAGTTGAATTTTCACTATATTTTTACGTTTGAAAAAATTTCATTGTTCGAGCGAACGGGGGTATTCGAGTTAACGAAGTTCGAGCAATCAGGTTTTTTTACATAGGCTATTATAGGAAATTGGTCGGGACCGAGAAACGACTTCGAGTTATCCGGGGTATTCGAGGTAACGACGTTCGAGCGATCGAAGTTCAACTGTAGTTACATATGGGCGGGGTCAGATGTCAACTGTTCTTTTTGAATGACAAGGGAAGACCCATTTTTCTGAGAATGTGCACCCGCAGTGCATTTCCAAACCGTTTTCAAAATTACATGAAAAATGTGAGTCAGATATTAAATTATTTTTAATAAATATTATAAATATAAGAAATAAAGTAATTTTCCAAAGTCTTTATGAACTTGCAAAGTAAAATGGGCTGTCTCAATTTGCCTTTTAATCAATTTGAGACAGCCCATTATACTTTGCAAGCTCATAAATACATTGGAAAATTATTTTATTTCTTAAATGGTTAAAAAAATTAACAATATTATGAGAAAGTCATACATGGAAGTGCGTCAATGGAAAAACAAGCTGTCTGTCACATTTGAATAAAATTTTAAGGTAAATAAGTAGTGCAATGGATTAAAGAAATATTGGAATAAAGGGATTTATATTCAAATCAAGATTATTTCACTTATGTCAACACAGTTATTTCTTCGATTTTAGAGAGAGAAACAGAGTGTCTGAAAAGAATGCTGACTGATTTTATGATGGTTAATTTGTAGAAGGATAATCCTATAAAATGGAGAAAGGTAGCTGTCAAAATCTGAAAAAAATATAAATACGGAAAGGTAAAAGTGTATAAAGGACAGGGATAGAGAGGAGTAATTGTGTATTGAGAATATTCCAATAAAAGGTAATGCTAAAAGATAATGTCAGGAGTGCAAAACTATAAAAAAAAAAACTAAATGTGTGACATTTAAAAATTAAAAGAGAGGAAAATTTAGATTTGTGTCTTAGTTGCATATTTATTTTATATTTTTATTATCTTCGCTTTTATTTTCACACAAAAACAAAGTTTGTATTCAAGCTAGTGTTGGAAACAGTTCACATTTGAAACAAAATAGATGACATGTCCAGATTGCAACAACAGGCTTAGGTGAATACATCTGTGAGAAAAAAAAACATTGAAAAAAATATTGTGCGAAATTGAAAGAAAGGTAATCCTTGGACAAAAATGTGTCTTTACAAAGTAACACCAGCGGTATTCCTATGATTTATAAGGATAAGGTGTGAGAAGCAATAAATAGCGAGACCACTTAAGTTTCAGGGAATGCAACATTAAAGTTTAAAGACTTGCTGTTAAATAAGAAACATAGCCAACCAATTGTTCTCTTTCATTTTTCAAAACAAAACTCCATAGACAAAAAATAACAACCAAAACAAATAGGCTAGAAGACACAATATTTTCTTTAAGAAACATTTTATGTTTTTAGGGCAAAACTTGAAATCTGATTTTTTCAGGACATGAAAATTCAGTTTTTATTACTCTAATTTATTTTATTATTTTTTTTTTTTTTGTTATTTATTTTTTTTTATTTCACCATTTAAGTTGTGAAAACGCTTAAGTTATTCGTTTAGCAAGCAAACGATTGTACCATGTAGCAAATTTTTCAGGTTTCTTAATTTTTGAAGTTTATTTGAAACAAAGGTTTGTTTCCGCATGCAAAGCAACCCTTAGCTGGATTGGAATTCATATATTTTTAGAACTTTCGATTCATTAATTTTCAAAATTTTAAATTTATCATTTGACTTGGTGTCACTGATGAGGAATGAATTTCCGAGAAATGTGTACATATGGCACATCAAATATAAACCGGTAGTTTTGTTATATATATACTACCAATGAGCGAGCACCGTTGCTGAAGGAGTAAAATTCCCCGAGGGAACCCAGTAGGCAGTACTTTATGCTGTCAGGAAAAGAACCATGTAGCAAAATTTTCAGCTTTCTTAATTTTTGAAATTTATTTAAAACTAGGCTTTTTTTCTCTCAAGCAAAGCACTCTTTTGCTGGATTTCGATTCATATATATATTTTGGAACTTTGGATTCACTGATTTTCAAACTTTTACATTATCTTTTTTTCTCTATTAATTTTTTTCGGCATTTAGTGTCACTGAAGAGGAATAAATTTTCGAACTGTGCATATATGGCACATTTAAATCATGCAGGAATTTTTGTTTAATATTTATTTTTGCAAATTAAATGGTAATGCTGCAAATAATAGATATTTTCCTGAATCACATGACTTGATAAAATGCCAGCATGCATTGCGGACAATTAAGTTATTCTTATTGTTTTTGTACAAAAATAAAGAAAAAAAAACATATTTGATAATACAGTTTACATCTTATTCAATCGTGTGTGTGTGTGTGTGTGTGTGTGTGTGTGTGTCTGTCTGTCTGTTTGTGGTATCAGTAAATCTAGTTTCCAGGAACAACTTTAGAGCTGCATTACGTTTTCCTATGCATAATATAAAAACGGCGCTTTTTTCTAAACTATGCCTCATGAAACATGTAATATTTGGTTCCTTGACAAAAACTTTTCTTACGTCGAAGTTCACTGAAAATCCTACAGCTAGTTTGATCTACCAAAGATCTTTTTTGGAACAATGATCACGATATTCTGTTTCAAAAATGAAGCAACGCCAACAAACACAGCAAAAGAGCATATTGGTCAAGATCATTGTGAACTTTGTCGTACGTATCTAAGCCAAATTGCTCTTTATCAACAGCATTTTTTCCATTTAAACTTGGACGATTAGAATCTTTGAAATCAGTTGGTCCTTAACACTTCATCATCCTTTGATTTATTCCAATTGCTGTACCATAATCAGGACTCGTATCAATACCTTTAAGACGATTACAGTATGTATCAATGTAAAGTGAAATTCCGTGACAGATGAATATTTAAACCTATTTTTAAATTTATGACTAGACATAGACAACACTAAGAAAATAATTGCTTTGAATTCATTTTTCTTATAATTTTTTGAAAATATTATTTAAACGAGATTTTTAGGTCATCCATGACAAAATAGTTGTTGCTGTAAAAACTGAAAAAATATTGGGGTAATGTTTGTGAACCAATCAATAAACATTCATGGTAAAAGGGCAAGGTTGTGTGAGTTTTAGTGTTTTAAACAAATGTGAGCTTTTGAGAAAATTGGCAAATTTATTACAAATGTCTTCTTCAATGTTTATGCTATCCAAAATAAACTTTTCTTTTATGATAAGAACATTCACAATGGAAATTTAGTTCTTTAAATATTTTTGGGGACAAATAAATTAAAATTAATATTGTTTAACATTGTTTATAATAGACAAAAAATTTCTAAATTCATATAAAAAAGTATTGTCTGGCCAATTTGTTTTTATGACTTACTCTGTTTTTTGTTATTGCTGACCTTAGAAACTAAATGGCACGCCAGGTTAACGCATTTTAAATGGCAAAATCATGTAGCATAGATATTACAATTTTCAGAAAACTCATATGTGTTTAACAGTTCCAAGCCCAAATAATCGTATACCCATTGACTGACCCTATTTTTCTTTGGTCGTCACAGTAAAACTGTTTTGTCGAAAAATACCTAAAAATGTGAACTGAATTTATTTCTTAATTTCAAGTACACATTTCACATATGTGATTGTTATTATTAAGATATATATCTTGTGGCATCTTAATTCAAAGACAAATTTGTATGAATTTTATATGAATTTTCTCTTTTTAAAAACATTCTTTTATACCTTAAATCACCCTTATTTTAAGATAGGCACGCTAGATCTGAAATGATGTCCGGACACTTGGATTCCAAGTCTTGGTGCACTATTTTAAAATAAAATAGTCCATGGGCGTCACATCAACCTATAAAGACACGAATAGTTTTCTTATCGACAACTAAAACGCTAGTGAATAAAAAAACCTTTTAAATTTTGTCGTATTTTTATTATTATACAAATTTTGTAAATGTTTATCAGAAACAAATGCCCGTGATCAACTCAGTTTTATTTACTACCCCTGAGCGGGTGCCACTGCTAGTGGAGTAAAACTCCCCGAGGGTATCCATAACTCAGTAGGCAGTACTTTGTGCTGTCAGAAAATGTACTATTTAGCAAAATTTTCAGTCGTCTAAAATTTGAGATTTATTTAAAACTAAGGTTTGTTCCCTCATGCAAAGCATTCCTTAGCTGGATTTGGATTTATATAATTTTGAAACTTTAGATTCATTATTTTCAACTATTTGGCTTATATATTTTTTATGTATTAAACTTTTCGGCCTTAGTGTCACTGATGAGGAATTAATTTCCGAAATGTGCACATCTGTCACATCAAAATTTAACTGGTATGTGTATTATATATTTACAAGAAATTTAACCCTGACAAGTGTCTTTTCCTGTTTATATAAACTTCCGGATAAAACTTTTGTTTTCATACGTGTCATTTTATGAAACTAGTTAAATAAACATCAGACAGAGTTATGCATTCACTTACCCAAAGATTAAAACTTTATCTTCATTATCAAATGTTAACCAAGATAAACGTGTGCCGGCATTAATTAATTATTTTAGTAAAAAATGACATAGCAGTATGTGTGACAGGCCTTTACAAATCGGAAAGACTTTGTGAAAAAAAATGATTCCAAACATCATACAAAAAAAAACCTAATTTTAAACAGGAAATCGATTATTTAGCGGATTTGAAGCGTATTACGATATATGCGATCGTAAATGTAACGACTTGAAATTCGAAGTCAGTTTATTGTGTTTTCTCAAGTGTGACACACACACACACACACACACACACACACACACACGAGCGCTTGCGTGCGTAATTGACTACTTTTAATGCTAGATCGAAATTGCACACAGTAATCAATGTTCTTTGTACCATCTGACGCCACTGATATATGTTCAAAGTCAATAAAGCAATGTTAGAAAAATGGAAAGTTTCAAGATTTATAATTCTGTTTTGACAAAATGTTTCATTTCAGTGTATATGTGCATATACTTTCCCGATGGTGTATAAGTTAAGTATGTGGTTGAATGACTTCAATGATAATGCTAAAATTTTATGATTATTTTTTATACTTATAATGTAAATTTACTGAAATAGTCAAAACATTAATCTAAATCTTTATAACATAACATGTCAGAACGAAACATTTTAAAACACCTCCCTATATAAGCGTTTTATCTTTTTTTAAATTCATTTTATAAAAGATCAATTTAAGTATCTAAGGAAACCCTGTTAGGTTTATTTCAGCATTATTAGCAACAAAATTATTTGCGTATGCTGTTACGAATTTGACATACGTGTTATTTCTTTGTTACTCAATCGTAAATTAATTAAACTATCCAACATCTTAATCTCAAGTGAGACCAAGAACACCTGAATTATATCCAGGTAAAGTTTTCTTTAGTGCAGCGAAGGAAAACCAGGTATTTTAACCGCGTTGTATTTGTTTTCTTTTTGAAGGATGGATCTTGTTACAAGGCTTTGTATATTTTTTACAAAAGCAATAGCATTTTGCCTATAACTAACCGAAAATCAAATAGATCCACACTCTTAAAATAAAATGTAATTTCCTCCACCACCATTCCCAGAACCGACTGATTCGATTTGAGAGAAAGAATTTTAACTAGGGCTTAAGAACAATTACCAGTGACTTTATTACCTTATCTTCAGGTTAAACAACAATTATATATATATCCTCTTCTAGTTTCTAATTGTTTTTGTCTTCAGCAAATAATTTTATATATCTTTTACACATTGAGACAATTCAATGGTGTAAATAAGGAACAAGAAAGGTCCAAAAGACGACCTTGTATTTTGTTTGTTACGCTAATCATTGCTCTCAATCTTTGTTTGGGTTATAGGCCATGCAGGACCCAGTTGGTAGGGAAAGGGAAAGACTGCATCACTCATTGACTTTTCTCCAATGCTTTAACGAAGTAGATCTTACAAGATATTAGAGATTAAAGTTATGCGGCTAAGCAATGTTTTATTAGGAAACTAGATTTATATGATTTTATGAAAAGAAAACAAATCTTGTCAAGCTCAATTCTGCAAACCTATATAAAATAAAGATCAACCTGTAGTTCTGAAGTTTAATACTAATTATAAGAGTGATTACATAGAAAACTAACAAATTAACCTCAAAATGCATAAAGTTTCACTCCTAGAAAGTAAAGTTCTTGTACCATAGATAGAATAAAAGAAATATATATAAAAACTAACTTACCTAACATGTTTTCATGTCTTGATGCATCTGGGTTCCCATCTGCAAAGAAGACTACCGTCTGAGTCACTGTGCTGATGACAGTGAATTATGCAAAACTTTCATAGAAAATTGAATCCAATTAACTAAATAAAGTTTGTTATTTTTCATTTACTTGAGTCTAGTCATAACTAAAAATTACTATACCAAAAATGGTGATGTTTACACTAAAATTGATGTTTTTATGACGTTATACTTCTTATGCCCAAAAGAATCCGCCATTTGCTTTGTTCTTCAACATGTACAATTCCCGTAGCAACACTTTCCTTTCTATAGAAATAGCTTATGGTAATCGCGGATGTAATTTTCAGTTACGAATAGACTCTAGTAAGCAAAATAACGAACTTAATTCAAGTTCATTGGATTTTCTATCAAAATAAATCAAAATTGACTGCCACAAACACCTTGGCACAAAGAGTATTTGAAACTAAATTTGTATACAAAAGTCTACAATTGAAAGCTAATTTACCGATGAAGAGTATTTTCAATATTCCTTTTATATATACGGCAATTACAAATGAACTATCTTTGAAGAATTCAAAGAGCATTAAAATAATATATACAAATATATATATTGAATACATCTAATGAAGAACACATGTTACACAGAAACAAAAGATATTGTAGCTATGAAATACAAATACTTTTTGATGTTTTTTAACAATTTTGTTAAACAACTGTGGCATGACAGGTAATTAATATACATGTATTGATGTTTTTATAACATCAATTTCCCCTATGTAATTACCTTTATGATAATTATTTCTACCCTGCAAATATTCATTAATGAAGTTGTTAGTTTTATAATAAGGGGTCTCAAAATATGTTTTTCCTCTATGTGTATAATTTTAAATCGTACGTGTTATTAATTTGTGTTGTATTAGGTTAATTTTTTTATATTTTATGCAATATATATATATATATATATATATATATATATATATATATATATATATATATATATATATATAAACTAAAAATATACCGATTCGGATTGAAAATGACAATTACAGTGAGTTCTGTCGAAAGTAAACAATAAACTCATAGTGATTACATTCAGCATTATATCGATGTACAAAAACACACGAATTCTAGCGTGCGTACTTTTGTGAAACATCTGTAAAACCAGACAACAAGAACCATCGAATACTAAATTTTCAAATACACAATTGTACCCCATCCATCCCCAAAAGTGTACCAGAAAAAGAAAAACTATAGCAAGTCATATTTGGCATCATTATATATAACATCTTGCGTGATATTGTAATATACATGCTTATTGTTCTACTCGCGGCCAATAAACGGTTTTCCAGTTGCAAATTTCAAGTGTTTGAATATACGACAATTTTTCCCATCAGGACAAAAATTTCATAGATTGTGGCTCCTATGAATTATTTATTTTAGCACCATACTTAATAAACAGTAAAAATAATAAAATGAAAACAGACGTTCGTATTATCGATAAAAAATTCAATTGCCCGACATATGTTGCAGTAATAATAAGCCATTTATTATTTGAAGTTGAAATTTTAACAAATTTGCATGCTTTTGATCGTTAATTTTTTATATTAAACTTCGGCATTAAAAGGACACAAAAAACATTTTATCGCGTGCTCAAGGGACAGCAATAACTTTCGCGTGCTCACGCAAAAAAAGAAAAAAAAAAAAAAAAACTTTGCAAGAGCTCACAATCAATTAAACTTGAGCACGCGGTATCTTTTGCGTGATCCCGCAATAATGTTTGCGATAAAAAAAAGATTTTTTCGTGTCAACTCTGTGCCGCCATATTTTTTAATGTAATGTATTTAAATACAACTGTCATGTGTCCTTTTTTTTTTTTTTTTTTTTTTTTTTTTTAACATAGTTTATAATTTTTTAACACTACAAGGTAGATCGTTTTCTCTGGATACTTTCTTCTACAATTTACAAAAACCGATCACCACTATATACAATATGCACGTTTTATTTTGATATTATTTTGCCTGGAGAGTTAAACAGCAACTCAGTCTCCATGTGCCTTTGCGTCAAGAGTGATAACCTCCATGCTCAGTTCAAGATACGAGGCAACATGAACATTATTATATTTTTTTCAAAATGCCCTTGGAACTCGTACTGGGTTTTGTCCTTAGATACCAACTTTTTAACTTTCTAAAGGGTTATGCAAACCAAATAATTCCCATTCTGTAATAATGAAGAAATGTTAATGGCCAAATCCTTTAGGTCCAAGACGGCATTTTGCCCTTGTTGATTTATCAACAGTTTGACTGCATATACGAACAAAGTTTCCTATGTAGAAAATTACCCTTTTGTTCAGTGTTAGTATTGCACTGACGGAACAGTTCCATATTTGTATCTGCGACACCGTGTTACAGTGTTTTAGCAATAAAATTTAGCCAAAAAATGCCCAATACTTTACTGCGACGCTGGCAACATCGCACAAACGTTGTCGAAAACTAGAATGTGTCCAATGATTAAGAATGTTTTCTAGCAGAAGAAAAAAGAAACGTTTAACATTTGAATATTGTATAAAAATCGACATATTTCAAGAAATGTTTATCATAGCAAATGTTCAGTGTCCTTGGGTCAATGTTTTGTCATGTGGGGGGGGGGGGGGTAAAATGAGAATCGAAGATAATTGCTTTTGTATTCTGTTTTTCCCCATTTCAGCATCACGGGGGTATTATACATCACGGGTTGACTTTGATTTGTTTTGAGTAGAATCATTGGTTCTCAGTTAAAAACATATTTTTCAGTAAATTACGACAAAATGCATACGTCATTACGGTATGTGACATGCTACAAAATTTCTTGATATCTCTTCTGAAACCTTGAAAAACTAGTGCTACGACAGATGTGAGTCAGACAGCAGTTTTATAATAGTTTTTTCTCTGTTTTTGAGTTTGTGATTTGGCCATGGACCGGTATGCTTGTGTTTTATTGATTACACGGTTAGTAGCTACATGTAACTTCTCGGTAAAATTTCCTAAAAAATTTTGTGGTTATTTTCATTTCAACTAATAATTAGTAAGAAACAAAAATACTTACCTTTTTACTGGTACCTATAATCAGTTATTTTTGCCTTCATTTGAGCATCTTAAATTAAACGGTAGCTTTCTTTTAAACAATTACATAATCGCAGTGTTTGTGTTTCAAGTGCAAAAGTGAGTTTATGTTTTATGTAAATACCTAGCATTTATTAGTTTATTTTGCCCCGTTTGTTCATGCGTGTACCGTATAAGAATACGACCTAGTTCAACATTTTTCTGAACAATAAAACATTACATAAGTTATATATATATATTAGTGAATGAAAGGCATATCAAACATGGTTTATTAATGACAAAAAATTGGGGTCCAGTTAGCAATGTTTGTTTCAAATCTACATTGATTGTTTAAAATGTGCATCGATTTAATACACGTTCCAAAATCATAATAAAAGGGTTCGAATTAAAAAGGTCGTACAGACAGATGGAACTTGTTGCACCATGCTTGTAAAAATACCCTACATTTCGTTACCTTTACCTACATTTCATTACCTTACCTATTTCCATTCATGTTGGATCTAAAGTCTACGGTAGTGCATTTATGTCTTCATTTTCAAAACTATCCGTATCAACGAATCGAAATCCATGTGATGGAGTTAATCTAACAAAACAAATTACATAATTCCTTTATTTGTTTTGGTTGGTGGCAATGTTATGTAGTGTCACACCAGCAATTTTTCAGATATACGCGACGTGGGCAATTTTTCAACATCTAAGGATTATACCTGAGATGGGCAAGTGTGCTTTATGACCTATCCTTTACAAGTGCATACTCATGAGTACTTTTAGGTGCTAACTCACAGAGTCAGTACATCACGGACATGAATGTCTCTCCTCAAGTACAATGTCATACTATACTTACAGCAGGTGAACCAACTGATGCGATGTTATGTTACTAGCGCTAAGAAGCGATATCTTAAATCTATTTTACATGACCTGTCCGAAGTGCGACCCCACGTCATCTCGCATTAGGTGTGGACTCTCTGCCATTGCACAACTGGTATGTTTTAAAACTCGAGATAAACATAATAGCGAGTCGTTTTACAGTAACGTTTCGAGCTAAAATATATACTTAGTTAAATTATATATTCCATTTATCTATGGTATTTAATAATTTTGCTGACAGTGGTAAAAAACTGTTTTAGAAAAGTTTGTCGATTAAATGCATGTAAATTGTTATCGCATAAAAATTTTGTAATATATACATATCTACGTTTCAATACCTAATGTTGCCGGGAGCATTTTGGTAATTTTGAGGCTAGTTTTAACTAACTGAATTATTATATGATGGCTGTCGCATCTGTCATATACCATTTTTTAATTAAATCATAAAATAAAACCAATGTATTTTATGATTAAATTCAAAAATGGTATGACACATCGTCTACTTTCAACCGTGCGTTGTAAACAGAAAAGTATGTATCCTTGCAATGCCAAATTCGTGGTACTAATAGTTTTTTGTTGCCAATTTTAATAGTAATCGTAAGTTAACATTCATGTAACTTCTTTATCTCCTCTTAAATTTCTTTCACTTTTCTTTTAAAAGGCGGATTTTTTATACCGGAAAAATCGTTTCTTCGCGTCAGATGCCATTTTGAAAAACGCCTGGAAAGGTTTTGGGCTTCCGGATCACGAGATTACACCTGGTAATTACCTAAAAGTTTACTTAACTAGACTCCATTCGCATAGTTTACGACGAAGTTTAAAAGTCGATTTATTTGCGGTCACTAGATTACCAGTTCATCGTGTTTATTTACCAGATCGGTCTTATTCCTATTTATTTTGATACTATTTGTTATCAGAATTATGTAAAAGTTTGTATAAAACAATTTAAAAAAATGTTTTATCATATATTTTATATGCCGACCAAAGACGGAACGTATTATGATGTTACGTTGTCCGTAGTCCCAGAGTTTGCGCAGTCAGGCTTTTTGTTGGTCTTTTGACAGCTCTTGTTATAATTATATGTTTTATTACTCAAATATATGATTTTGACTATCATCAATAATTGATATTTCCAATAGCATTTTACCTCATCTTATTATTCTTTCTTACATTATAGACATTGACGAGCATACCTCGCTCAGCGGTGCTCTTGTTTTGTTGTGTTGTAGCGGCGATTCAGTAAATAAAGTACATGTATAACGCTGATCCGATTTTAATTTCCGTATTGTATATAATCCGGGCTTTGACGTCTGTTTTAATGGATTAACTGTATATAAATACCTAGTAAAATGATTTTAGATTTGCTAATTGACAATATAAATTTTAATCATAATGATACTGTAATATAAACGTATTATTTATGAAAATTCAAAAGTGGTATATGCCAAAACTATTCAAGTTTTTTGCTCAATAGTACTTAAGGTTAATGTGGTTCGATGGGGGTTACTCTGCAACCGGATAGGCGTTAACTTCCGGATCGACAATAAAATCAAATATATATAGTAGAACTTCGATGGCTCGAAGTCCAAGGGACTTCGACTAAATATTCGAGCCATCGGGGGGTTCGAGCGATCGAACATCGAGATATGATTGGAGGTTCATGTTCTCATGTTTACCGATAGACCTGAAATACATGGCTCCGAACGGCTTTTTTATAATACTGATGTTGCCGTTTCAGAGCCATGATGCCATCCTATATAAAAACAGGGGAAATTACATTGACCTACATGCAGGTTATAAATTTCTCATAATCACAGGATTTATGGGTGTCTGAACGATCTCATTATATATTGCCTTACCAGAAACATTAATGAACTTAATTGTAAATAAACTAAAAGGTCAAATTTTGAAAAGTCTGAATTAAAATTCCATTATTTATCACGAAATATTTAAAAAAAAAAATAATAATATAAAAAAGAATAATAACATGTCACATTAATATACATAATTCATTTCAAATTACATGTTGACCTGCAATCTGCCGTATGATGTTATATGGCTACTGGGTTAGAATATGCCTTAAAACATATTTTTGTGTTAGATAAACAATCATGCATCATATTTATTACGAATATTGGCAAATAAGCTCAGAGACAGGGTCGATCCGGTGCCGATTCGGTAGTTACATACTGATCCGGTCATCCGTTTTGCACATGGTAAGACCCGAGCCGGTTCTAGAAGAAAAATCACGTGTCAGAATTGAACTTTCACCTTTTCCAATCGAACGACCAAGATAAACTCTTCTATATGAAAAAAAAAAAATGGCAACTTTCTATGGAGTTTTCGCTTTTGATAAAGTTTTAAATAATGTCACGTGACTGATGTTTCTTCCTGACTGGTTCCCGAGGCACTTATGGGTATTACACGGTAACGGAGAAGGGTCCCGTTGTTTACGCTTATGTACCGAATTATTGCCGACATTGTCTTAAGGTGTCGATAACCCCCGACGTTGCTCTAGCTTCGAAGAAGATTTTATGGACCTTTATTCAATGACAACGCGCATGTTTTATTACTTTTAAATATACCAGTATTTTATGCGTAGTAAACAGCTGTATCCACTGAGTCATCCATTTTCTAAGCACGTGAATATTTTTCTCCGAGTTATAAAATTCTGCCCGATTTTTGGAAGAGACAGAAATGCTTCTGGAAAAAGAAGTTGCCCAATCGAACACACAGAAGGCATTAGACGCGAGTACATCACGTGGTTTTCTATTTCTGGAAGTTCCCATATCGACGTTGGATTGTTTCTTTTTTCCATATAGTAGCATGTCCCACTAGTTTTTCAAAATAGCTGTTTTGAAAATTTAACTAGTCAAAGTTATTCAGTATCATCTCTCTATGTTTCTACTAATAAAAATTTTGTGAAAAAATCATGTTGTTGTTAATAAACGGCTCTCAAAAATTTCGTAGTTTTCCAAACCGGAAATGAAAAAATAGGAATGATTCAAGGGAAATCACTCTAAATTACCAACGTGTATGGATATCCTTAAAAATAGTCCAGTCTATAGTCTGTTTTAAATTAGCAAACTGTATACAGTAAATACCTAAATTGAATGATAACTCAAGGTATCTGATACAGACTATAAAACTGCGTATGTGTTGCTTCTTGTAAGTTAACTGGCAGCCATTGTTAAAAACAATACATAGCGGTTCTTATTGTATAGTTCCCCCTGCCATCGTTTGCGCGAGTGAACTCATAGAAATAAGAATACTGAAAAAATTCCATTGAGTATTGTGAATAATAATTTCATAACGTTGAACTTCGTTGATTGAGATTGATGTTTATAGCTTGATTTGAAAACTTTGAAAAATTATTAAAAATATACCATAAATATTTAAATGAACAATATTGCCATGTCTATTCTATTTTATTAGGCACTTTTACTGTCTAGATGCCAATTTTTTTTAATCTTGCTTAAAAACAGAATTCTGAGACGTGTACAATTTGTTGTACAGTTTGATCGACACAGTTGTCTCCCCTTATACGAACTCTCTTGAATTTCCCAATCTCCTGGGACTTGCTAATATCATATAGAAGGGAGTGGGTAATTGGTTTTAATAATGTACATAATGTATCAATAATAGAGATAATGTATGGTATTCCATGTGTGTGTGTTAAGTGTGTGTGTTTGTGTGTGTGTGTGTGACCGTCGACTTTTTAAAATTACAGGAAAACTGGCGTAAAAATAAACAGACACGTTTAGATATTACTGGATATAACCAGTTCATTTGTTCATCGCCACGTATATCATATGTATACATACATACAACCTACACGTCTAATCCTTTATGTTTCAGAACATCCGAGGATATTACAACCAATCATAATTGAGCGACTAAATATAGAAATATACAGGAAAGAAAAACACGTGGTCATTCTACCATAAAGCCGCATTTTTCCGTTCAGGTAAGATTATAACAATGTCTTTTTAATGTTTGTATGTATAGTATATATAAACACACATTCAGTTATAAAAATCAAGTCGTATGTACAGATGTACAAATGATGCTCGTTTCATTTGATAATATAAAGGCCGACATTATTCACACGTACGGTAGAATAACGCATGTTGTTGGCTGGCATTATTTACACGTACGCATGCGCAGTACGATAACTTATATCAGCTGTATACGGACAAGGTGTATGTTCAATGAAGTATATCGGACTATTAAATACGCTTATTATTATAGAGAACACTTAGCCATGAAGTGTTATTATATGCAACATTATATAAATTATATAATAATTATTGATATATTTATTTATTTATTTAAATATTTATCATATTGCTAATGAATATTTTTGTAATATTTTGTATAATATTGCGTTTAATAACTTGTTTAATATTAAAGAGAACACTTAGCCATGAAGAGTTATTATATGCAATATTATATAAATATTTATAAATTATATAATAATTACCGATATATTTATTTATTTAAAACATCATATTGCTCATGAATATTTTTGTAGTATTTGTAAAATATTTCATTTAATAACTTGTCATGTTTCCAGATCCCACGACGAGGACGTGGTTCTCACGGGATCCATTTATTTGATTAGTTATCCATCCCGATGATTTTGATTTAATAAAAATTTTACTGTTTATTTTGAATTTTTTTTATTGTGTTTTGTTTAAAATGGATAACCAATATTTGAAAAAAAAATGATGGACAATCAATATATCTGAAGTTGCACATAGAATGTGGATCTCACGAATAAAGCCTAGTTCTAGTTCTAGTTCTTTATTTCTCATAAATTGTACAATTTACAATATAGAGAACATATAATACATTATATTATACAAATTACATAAGCATACGTGAGTTATACATAAATAAACATATAATTTAACCAGGAGGACTGACTCTCTCATTGATAATACTAATAAATTTGCATAAATTGTTTAATACAGACATCTTTTTTGAAGAAAATAAGTCATAAAATTTCACAATATTTGGATTTTTAGAGAATAAAATAGGAATATATTTATTTCGTTCACTAGTTAAAGAAGTACATTTGAATATATAATGGTATTCATCCCCAATTTCATCCTGACATAAATTACAAAGTCTTTCATTCCTATCTATATTTTGCCAACGTCCATTTTCAATTGGTAACCTATGGTTGCTTGTCCTAAATTTGCTTAAAATAATTTTATTTTTCTTACAGAGATTTGATCTTAAATAATATTGGAGTTGAAAATCATTAGTAAATAATCTATAAGATATGCCTTTGGAAGAATTATTACAATCACTACTCCATTTCTGTTGGAATTGATCACATAACTTCAATTTAACAGACTTAACTAACCACTTTTTATTAAAATTTTGACAATGTAAAATATTACTCATACCACATTCATCTAAAATTGACTTAACTTTCATAAACCATCCAAAATTTATACCTTTTAAAAATTTGTTATATAGCATATTATAAATCAAGAATGAATATTTTGTTTGTTTACCAGTAACAATATTTGCCCAAAAGCCTATAATTCTTGTTTTTACATATACACTGATAGGATACCTTGCTAATTCACCATAAACAATAAAATTTGGTGTTGACTTTTTAACATTTAAAATTAATTTACAAAATTTAAGATGGACTCTTTCTAGAATATCACAGTTGCTGAAACCCCATATTTCACACCCGTATAATAAAATTGGCATAACCATCTTATCAAACAAATCTAATTGACAATCAATAGACAAATTATATAATCTTGACCTTTTAATAACATTATACATAGCTGCAGTTGCTTTATTGATAAGCTGTTTTTTGGTATTTAGAAAAGAACCACTTCTGCTGAATACTACGCCTAGATATTTAAAGTCTTTTACAATCTCAAGTTCAGTTTCATCAATATAAAAATGTATATTTTGTAAATCCCTACCTTTTGAAAAAATAACAATTTTAGTTTTTGATGCATTAACATTCAGTTTCCAAAGTTTACAATAATCTGAAAAATAATTAAGTTGTCTTTGTAAATCTTCTTTGGTTTCTGCTAACAACACTGTATCATCTGCATAGAGCATTAAAAAAAACTTTACATATACACCAATTTCCTTTTCAAATTCATCTGCAACAGTTAATAAACCATCAACCTTGTTTGTATTTAAAAATATTCGAGATCATTCATATATAAGGCAAATAAAAATGGTGACATGCTTTCCCCTTGTCTAACACCAATGTCACATTCAAAGTAGTCGGAAAAAGTATTATTTACAGAGATTTTAGATTTTGAACCATTATACATATTAACAATAAATTGGTAACATTTACCATTTATATTATTCTTTAAAAGTTTTTGCCATAACCCGTTCCTCCAGACTTTATCAAAAGCCGAGGAGAAGTCTATGAATGCACAAAATAATTTCTTTTTACTAAAACGTAAAATTTCAAATAAATTAAATAAAACAAAAATATTATCTAATGTTGAATAGTTTGGCCGAAAACCTGTCTGACTCTCGCAGAGAATTGTATATTCATCTGCGTATTTATATAACCTTGTACTTATAATAGTAGTAAAAAGTTTACCTAAACAGCTAAGTAAGGTAATCGGTCTGTAATTATGGATATCGTTAGCACTGCCTTTATTCTTAAAAATAGGCACAATATTACCGATTAACCATGCTTCAGGTATTATACCTGTGTTATAGACTAAATTAAACAGTCTGTTGTATAATGGCAACATAAGGTCTATAGAAGACACAATATATTCATTAAAAATTCTATCATCACCAGCAGATTTATTGTTTTTCAGCTTTCTTACACACATAATTATTTCGTCATTTGTAATGGCTTCATTTAACATATTTATACCAGTATTATTAACATTATTATATACATCACTATCTACAGTAATATCTACATCATTATCTGCATTATCAGTATTAACAGATTTGAAATAATCGTAAAACTCCTTAACAGATATACTACATTTACTTGATCTACTAGATTTATTTAATAATTTCCAATATTGTTTTGGATCTGTATCTTTCATGTTTTTAAACCGTTTCTGTAATTTTTTGCGATAGTTACGCATACTACTGTCTAACACCTGTTTATATTTTGTCTCTGCATGTAACATTTCCTGTTTAAATATATTAGACTTGTACTTCTTGTACATACGTTGTGATTTGCGAAAAACTTTACGTGCTTTGACACAATTACTATCAAACCATTCTTTATTATTTGACTTTTCATTTATAAAAAAATTACTAGGACGAGTACCAAATGTAATATTAGCTGCGTCAAGCATCAGCTCTGTAATCTTAGTAAAAATACCGTCAACAAAAAATTTATCTACATTTCCTATTTCACTTTCTTGGATTAAGTCAAAAATATAATTTAATTTACATTGGTCAAAATTTTGACAAAATTCGACTGATTTATCAGCATCCCATGGTTTAATAACAACAGAATTTTCAGAGTCTGTGTGTTCAACAGCATTTTGACTTATTACATTTCTCTTAAAAACCAATTCACACTGTAAAGTACAATGTATATCAGAAAACAGTTTACTGAAATTTAAAATAGAAAAGTTTTTTACAACACTTAAAAAATCAGTTGTGGCAATGAAATAATCAATCACAGTTGATTTACTGGTGGTATAATTACCGATACCGCTATCATTACCAACTCGTCCATTCAAAATCACCAAATTGTTACATTTAGAAATCAAGTAACAAATTTCCATAATTATTCTTAACACTATCTTTGTTAACCCTATTACATGGAATGTTCATTTGAGAAAGTTTATTAGCTACACTATTTTCATCTAAACTTTCAATATCAAAATCAGAATCTGGGATCACATCAGAAGCCGCAACTGATCACCTCAGATAATTAATTGTGTCGTCCTTACAAATTTATTTATGAAATAATTATTTCAAAAATCACTTAACAGTTACTATTTACATATTTACAAAGAATTAGATCTACTTATGATGGTCAATTAATATATCTGAAGTTACACATAGAATGTGGATCTCACGAACAAAGCCGCAACTAATCACCTCAGATAATTAATTGTGCCGGTCTTACAAATTTATTTATGAAATAATATATCAAAAATCAGTTAACTACTAATTACAGAGTACTTTTAATAACTAATTCAATTGTTTTTCCATTTTACAAAAATCGCTGCAAAAATAAGTTGAATCAGACTTTGTCAGGGTCTACGCAAGATACATGGAACCATTCACCGCAATTAGTACATACAACCATCTCGTCAGTTTTCTGGTCATACATATTCCTGCAACGGCAATATATTTCTATTTGCCGACCATGTTTTGTTATGTTACGTCTATTCGGCTTTATGAAATGTGGAAATGAGGTAAATTCAGATTGTTCTAAGCATTTTACCAAATGTGCTCTCATTTCTTGTTGATAAAAGAAGAAAGTTGCCGGATCTTGTCAGGCCTAAACAGATAACAAAACTGATTGCAATTGCAAATAAACCGCAATTTAAACTACCAGATTGTTGTTGTACTAGTTTATGGTTTATTTCGATTTGTTTGTTTTCACTTTTCAAAATTGCACAGATTTGTTTTATCGTTTCAATAGAAGCTGGTTTGTTGAGATTTATATGACCGTCTTCACAATCGATCGTTGAAACTACAATCCAATGTCCTAAACTATTGGGACCTTCAAATAAAATTTGAACCATAGGACCAGAAACGGGTGAGAATAAGTTTTATTTTGCGAATGCAAAGTTGTCTTGAAACCCTGAATTTTGAATTGAGATTTTAGCAGAGATTGTGTCGCCGTCAAAACCTCGTCTGTTAGCATTCTCCGTCAATTTCATTTTTGTGTTCATTTTCATGTTCAAAGGTAATTAATTACGATGACACGAACGCTCAATTAATTACTCAGCATCCTGTGTTCAAGGCGTTAATTACATTATTTCATTAGCGGACTCCTGTGATCACGTCCTTTTTCACAATAGTAATGAAAGCGAACGATTGCGTTAACTAGTTGAATACGATTCATGAACATTATTCATAAATTAATAACTTAATTTTTTATCCGTACACACGTCTTGATTTAATGATGTCTTAAATTTTAATTTTACTTAATAATAAATTATTTTTCTTAATTAATAATTTGTAATAATTTATTTTTAATTTTAACTAGTGTATTTCAATTTTTTTTAATTCTATATATAACATTTTTAATATAATTAGTATTGTCGTTATCAAATTTTTCACATTTAATAATCAATTTATTTGTTTTTATTATATTTTAATGATATATTTTTAATCTTACCTAGTATATTAAACATAATTATTTTATTATCATTCATGATTATTTTATTCTTATACACGATTTTTTTTATTATACATGATTATTTTATTATTATACATAATAATTTTTAAATTCTATACATATTGTCGTTATCAAACTTTTTATTTAATAATAACTTATTATTTAATAATTATTTTGTCTTAGTATAAAAGACATAATTATATTATTATTATACATGATTTTTTTATTATTATTTTTTATTATACATGATTATTTTATTATTATAAATAATAATTTCTTAATTCTATACATATTGTCGTTATCAAACTTTTTATTTAATAATAATTTTATCTTAAATGGTTTTATTAGTTAGATAATTAATTTCATGTATTCTTATGTTACTCATCGTATCGTATTAAATCATTGGACCATAGGTGCGATATACTTCATTGAACATACACCTTGTCCGTATACGGCTGATATAAGTTATCGCACTGCGCATGCGTACGTGTAAATAATGCCAGCCAACAACATGCGTTATTCTACCGTACGTGTGAATAATCACTCCGTAATATAAACCCAGACGATATATAGTATACGCAACATGCAGATACCGTGATGTGGTTTGATCCGACGACCAACGCACGTAACTTCATCTTCGTATATAGTAATGACCACAGATCAAAATGATCCAATCTGATTCCTTTTATATATGACGATCGGTAACGCCTCAAAACTACACACGAAAATGATATATGATAATTAACGACCGGCTTCATTTTATTGTGCATTGATCGGTTTATACGGATATTCACTGCTCATGATCAGTAATTGATTATTTTGAGGTCGGTAGTAGTAGTAGTAGTAGTAATTTCACTTACGATTTGACATCATAAGCTTTAAATAGAAATGTACAGTTAAATTTTTTTTAGCAATGATTATATCTTGTTTGAAGAACTCGTGTTATAACTTCGGTGAAAACCCATTAAATAACATGCATTCTTTTAAGGGATGCTGTAATTTATAATGATCACTTTTCAATATACATCTTTCATTTAATGCAATTAACTGATTATATAATAATTTATTTATTTATTTATAAGGCCCTTAGATTCATCTGAATCTGTGACCACAAAACAATTATATACATATATACAAACATAGAACAGTATTGCTATAAACTTTCATAACTGTGTTATTTTTTTTTAAATAAAATACAAGTCAAAACTAAGAGTCCTCTGTCTTCAGTTCTAATGACTGTTTTATAAAGGAACCTACTATTTTAACTTATAAAAGTTTTTGCTATCAAATATTTTAGATAAAGTTCTGGTTTTTCATGCTTAATAGAACACCTTCATATTCCATTCTACATATTGACATCATGTAACATAATTTGTCTCGAGTTCAGCACGTTGTAAAATAGTATGATCAAGTGTACCGGTGTAATGAAGTATTTTGACGCGGATTGAAAAGTGACCCGGGGGGGGGCTCATATTTTTCAACGTTGAAAATTGAGACCAGCTGTGTTGAATTACGACCCTACTCCGGATCGCGGAATTTTGATCAGTAAACCGGGTCTAAATTCAACAGGTAAAACAGATAATAATAATGAAATGATGTTTGTTTTTACTAGTTGTTGGGTTTTTTGTCGTTTGCGGGGGGGGGGGGGGTGTTAATGATATAGGTTTCAGTCAATCTGTCTGTCTGCCATTCTCCCTGTCTACCTGTCCGAACTTAGAGTACCTGCTGTATGTAAATAACTCCTGTTACTACTTTAAACCAAGCAGTATGAAAATTTGTTCGCTAATATATATATATATATATATATATATATATATATATATATATATATATATATATATAATTATATTGCACATATGCAATAATATTTTGCATGCATTGCATAATTGTTTTAGATTTCATGGCTAATTGAACTTGTCTATCATTCAAAATTGGCCCTATTAAGTGTACATGTTTTAGCTGCAAATCCCTTTTTCTATTTAGTCAGTCTACAATCGTCTACCAATTTTCTGTATTAGTAATCATCTACTCTACGACTTTTGACCAAGAAGTCTAGATCTTAAACATGTTGATCGTGAGGGCGGATGTATTAAAAATTATTATTAACTTTTTCGAATACCAATCGGACAGATTTTAGTGTGAAATCTAGAAAGTTTGTCGCTTGTAGAAGGTCAGTGGTTATTTTTCTGGCACTCCGGTTTTCTCCACCATCCTTGAACTGATCGCCTTGATATAAATGAAAGAATCTTGACTGGGGCGTTAAACTCTAATATATAGTGTTCCTAGAAATTATTGAAGAATTCTGATGAAAACCGAATTTCTTAAACTATTCATTAATCACAATGAATACACCAAAAAGTAACATTTTGTTAGTCCACTATTTCCCGAAATACCAATGTGTTCGAAATATTATCTTTAAAAATTCTCAATAATCTCTAGGAATAATGTTAGTAAATTTGAATTTTTTCTCAAAAATGAAATAACTGAAAAAGTAACAAATAGCTTTCTCCACTTAATTTTTTTAATTGGTGATCCATTTACAGCTGATTTGCAAAACAAAAGGCATCTAACGTGCATTCTAAAGATGATTAAGGTAAATTTCAAACTAACGACGGAGAAATGACGACTGAAAAGTGGTGGAGTTAAATACAACCAGCAGAAGCAATAATTCAAATACAAGACAACACTTGAGTACCCGAGACCAATACATAAACGACACGATACAGGCTGCGCATGCATGCTACAGAATTAATGAATGGTGTGGTTAAACATTTTTATGTTACCGTACAGGAAGAGATCTCGGGAAATGAATATTTAAACATTGTCCTTCTTGTACCAAACAATATCCCTCTGTACAATTAAAATGCCTCTAGTGTTCATAAAAATTAAAGTGACAAATTTTATGAAATGGATCGATACCCACTTTGAGTTGGTGAGGTTCAATTGCTTTTACATTTCCATCCACTAACCAAACAATAACTTTAACATACTCAAAATTTTGAAATAAACAACTTTCAGTAAACAGGTGTAAAAAATAGCATAAATGTTTAGAGAAAATAGGACCATTGTAAACTATTTTGATATACCCGAACAAATATTGACAAACGAGAGACGGTTGTATGTTACAATCGGATAATTGTATAATTAACAAATGTATACATTTGCACGAAAGCCTGATGGACTCGGTTTGAAAATAAATTGCGTAATAATGCGTAACTTCTTGCGTAATAACGCGTAACATGTCGCGTAATAAACATGACTTTCGTTAATTAACGCGTAACTTCCGCGAAATAACGCATAACTTTCGCGTAATAACGCGTTACGTTTTATAAAGGTAACTTATTTTTGTATTGTCATTCTGGAATTTAAAAAAACCCACTCAACCCATGCCGATCGCTCTGTATCATAATAGCCGTTGCTGTCGGATATACCATGTACTATGTTATGATTTACTGATTTCTGTCTAGTAGAAACCTATTAACACACACACACACACACACACACACACACACACACACACACACACACACACATCATGTTCAACAACGTCAAGATCATAGACCAAAACTCTGTAGGTTGTGGGGAGGGTCAATATTCAACAGGGTCAATTTTCAACGAAATAAGGTCATAATTTGTCGAGAAAAAAATTATCAACCTGTTGAAAATTACCCCGGGTATAAATTTCACGAATTTTGGTCTCAATTTTCAACGTTGAAAAAGCACCCCCGGTTCAATATTCAACTTTGAAATATGAACCCCGAATCAATTTTCAACCCAGGTCAAAATACTTCATTACACCGACAAATACCGGCTCATCGCGATTCCTTATCAGAAATTCCTAACCATTACTTATTAAACTAAGTCCACCCTCAAACCAATTGTAATAAAATAAGATGAATGAAAACGTGCATTTAAAATTCTTTGAACCATATTACTGGATACTCATGTCATTATTTCATCAAATGGCTTGATAAAAAACAAAATCTTATTAGTGGTGTTTATTTATTTATTTATTTATTTTCTAAATTCTTTTTATTTTGTCATCAGGTTTTGTTTAGTTTGTGATTATTATTATTATTATTATTATGTCATCGGGTTTTGTTTAGTTCGTGCTTATTTTATTATTATTTTTATTATTATTATTTTATTATTATTAATTTGTTAATTATTTATTTATTTTGTCATTACTTCGGCTGTTACCAGAAATTATTCTCTATATTCTTTTTCGATTTACAGATTTCTTATATAATGTCTTTCATTTTAGGTTTAATCGGTAAAGTTTCTTAAGTACAAAATGCAAGTGAACAGCCCCGACGTAGAGTATACAGACAAATTTATCGATGCTAATTACAAATACCAGACTACGAACGTAACCGTTCAAAATGACGGAATGTATAAAGTAACACCCAAAACAACAACGTATCAGTTCCGGACACAGAGAAATGTCCCTAAATTAGGGGTTATGTTGGTCGGATGGGGTGGAAATAATGGTACTACATTTACAGCAGCTTTGTTAGCCAACAAACATCACCTTACATGGAACACCAAAGACGGACCACAAAATCCGAATTTTTACGGATCCATTACGCAAGCTAGCACTGTGTATCTTGGAACTGGTGTCGATGGTGAGGTGTATATCCCAATGAAGGACATACTACCCATGGTAAATCCGGATGACATTGTTGTAGACGGTAAGTTGTGATTGTCGGTGCTTTATACAATGATCGAGTTTGTGCGCGTTGTAACGCCGTATATCGCACCCCGTAGATAATACATGTACATGTATATAGGCTGATATTTAATGCTAAATATCAAATGTTTTTATATCTATTTTATTTATAGATAATGTTCATTTTAGTCAGTTGCAATTACAGTTTTGGTTTATATCAATTTTTTTCAAGGGAAATATAAATGCACGATCTGAACCCCCAAAAAGATATAATTTCCATTGTATGATGATTTTAAGCTCACCTCGTCTTTAGGCACAATTAGGCACAGTTACTATATGTATTTTAAGTAATTTAAAATTGAACTGTCAATAGATATTACTGAATAAGTATTGTGGCAGTTCCAAACTGCGTAATTATAAAACTTGGATAATTTTTGTAATGACAGTAACTATCCATTATACTTTGTAATTTGGGACACATCTTCAATTGAGCGTTAAGGCCCATGGATCTCTTGTTGTTTTATCTATTTTATTTCTAATTTATCATAAAACACGATTGTCTAACTAACGACAATTCAAAACGTTCTGAAAGCTTTAACTTGAAAACCGAAGGCATCATTTTGGTTGTCATCATTGATTACATTGATAATTATCTTAGGCCATGCCAAATTAATTTAAAGTTCGTCGGACCCGCCCGCCTATCAAATTTAGAATTAAAAATAAAATAAATATCATTTTCATAACGTTTTCCGCCTGTTTAAAATTGAATTCAGTGTAAATTAAACAACATCAGGGCAACATTTGTCCAGCTCTTGGTTGTTTTTGTTTTTGCTATATTGAATGCGAGTTTGCCAGAACAGCATATTCTTTGCTTTTATTAGTTATACTAAAACGTTTTTGTCTTTTACTGCAACAATTATCTTTTTGTGTATATTTTTACTCGCTCGCCTGGTGTAGATTTTGGTCGCCTGAAAAAAAAAAAAATAATAAAATAAAATAAAATAAAATTTTTAATCATTCGCTCGCCTCCTTTTTTCCAAAAAAATCCATAGAACTAAAAGTTAATTTGGTGTAGCCTTAGAGTGAAAAAGTTCGTTGGTTCACTTACGGAAGGATGTTGTTGTTTCTCCGAGTTTTTTATCGCAAGATAAAAACGTATTTGAAGAAAATTAAATGAATAACCGTCTTATAACTGCAACAGCTAGCTTGAGAGTTTACTTTCTTATTTGGATGTATGAACAGTTTATCTAACTTTTTTTATTTCTACACATTAAAATAATTCCTATTTCAGGATGGGATATATCTTCTATGAATATGGCAGATGCAATGGAAAGAGCAAAAGTTCTGGACTACAATCTCCAAGTAAAACTTCGCCCTTTTATGGAAAAATTGAAGCCAAGGAAATCTATTTATATTCCAGACTTCATTGCTGCGAACCAGTCTGATAGAGCCGACAATATTCTAAGTGGAACAAAATGGGACCAGTTGACATTGATTCGTAAAGATATTATTGAGTTTAAACAAACAAATAATTTGGAAAAAGTGATCGTATTGTGGACTGCTAATACAGAGAGGTTTGCGGACGTGAAAGAAGGCATTAATGATACCGCTGAGAACTTATTGAACAGTATTCATAATGAACATAGTGAAGTTTCTCCATCGTGTCTGTTTGCTGTGGCATCCATATTGGAAGAGGTGTGTGTGGGGGGATGATGGGGGAGGGGGGTTCATACAGACCAAACACCCACAAAAAATATGTAACGACAAAAAAGTGAACTTTCTACATGTCTTAAAAACACAATATATTAAGCATGCAACATGTTCATTTTTTATATTAAAAAAAAAATTGACAATTATTATGCATTTTAAAATCTAATCTCAATATTTTATCTTGTGTCAAAAATAAATTAATAATTTTTAAAAAATCTAGAATGGGTACGTAAAATCAGGACCTTGTGACATGTAAGCTTAGAACAGACTTTAATGACATTTGTTATTGTCAAAGCCTGTATATTCATCCATCCCATTACATCGGTCCTAAAAATGAAAAATAAGTAAAAACACGTAAACTTGCAATTTGAACTAAATGATGTGATAGAATATTTCACAGTATATTCAACAATATCCAGAAATATACGTTATACCTTCTCATTTTCAGGCGACCTTCATTAATGGATCCCCACAGAATACATTTGTACCGGGAGTTATTCAGCTGGCGGAACAAAAACGTGTCTTTATTGGTGGCGATGACTTTAAATCTGGACAAACCAAAATAAAATCAGTATTAGTGGACTTCCTGGTCAGTGCTGGAATAAAACCTATGTCAATCGTTAGTTACAATCACCTTGGTAACAATGATGGCAAGAACCTATCAGCGCCAAAACAGTTTAAATCAAAAGAGGTGAGTAATTAACGCCATAAGTAAACTGAAATGTTGGATTACTTTGGCTTGTAAGTTAAGTACCTGGACTGTGTAAGGCCGCATTAGCATTGTTGGCTGAATCGGTATCATTTTCTGCATCAGGATAATTGCATTTTTTTGGTGGCTACATTAATGAAAACAAAAATAATAGATAATTAATAATAATAAATGGCTGTTGCAAGAATAATTAATTTAGAAAATCTCTCCCCCACCCTTTCATTTTTAGAATATATAAATATAAAAAAGAGAGATAACTGGTTATCACCGTTTATATCTTATATTTTAGATATCGAAGAGTAACGTCGTCGACGACATGGTGGAATCCAACAAAATATTGTATAAGGATGGCGAGAAACCAGATCATTGTGTCGTGATTAAATATGTGCCACATGTTGGAGACAGTAAACGAGCGTTGGACGAATACACCTCCGAGATCATGATGGGAGGGACCAACACAATATCTCTTCATAACACATGTGAAGACTCCTTGTTAGCAAGTCCGTTGATTCTAGATCTAGTCTTAATTGCAGAACTGTGTGATAGAATACACTTTAAAATACAAGGAGACGCCGAATATCAAAGATTTAACGCTGTTCTGTCAATTTTGAGCTACTTGTGTAAAGCACCGCTTGTCCCAGAAGGAACGCCAGTTATCAATGCATTGTTCCGACAGAGAAGCTGTATCGAGAACATTTTTCGGGCTTGTATTGGTCTTCCACCGATAAACAATATGTTTTTAGAGTACAAACATGAATTGATCCCAGATCGTCTGAAAAAATACAAAAATTCCAAAAAATGTAACGGCCATGTTACAAACGGATCTGGTAGCGAGAGCGGTGATAGCGAACGAGAATGTTAATACAAAAATGTTTGATATTTGTTGTTTTCTTGCATCTGTGGTGTTTAAATAAAACCCGGGATTTGCTTAGTTGGTTGTAATGTTTTTAACATCGCATCAGCATTTTTCAGCACCGTCCGTCAGTTAATCAAATTATTAAAAACTAAATTGAATATTTATTCCTTTATTGGGTTTAATACATCAGCCAATAATACACAGGGCGTTCATATACAATTATTGACTTTTGATGAGGTTAATACAAGGATTTATGACCCCAAAAGAAATGTTATATTTACCGAGGCCGTAGGCCGAGGTGAATATAACATTCTTTTGGGGTCATAAATCCTTGTATTAACCGAAATTTAAAGTCAATAATTGTTTTATTTTATGACTGACAGACAAGCGTCTTTCAAAACAATTCGTAACAGCTTCTGTTTTTATCCGCCATGATTTTCAGAAGATGCAATGAGATCCGATGCTTTTAAAGTAGATCAATTATGATTGGCTTATCAAAAACTTAGGACGACTTTGATTGGTTCTATTCTTGGACAATGGGAAATCACCGTCGTCTATTTTTAGGGACCTTGTGGGGCAATTTGGAACATGATATTACCCTCACGTGCAGAATTGCGCGGTGAACATAACGATCTGTCCACTGCAGCTTAACATGTTTTCAACCAATCAAAACTTAGTAAAATCAGTAGTCATATAATAATTCATGTTATTTTTGTATGACCGGGATAGCAATACGATTTAATGCTAAATCGCGCATGGCTGAATTATGTGTTTAACCATAATACATTCTCTTAAGCTTATGTACAAGGAAAGTTTTATATTTTACTATTCCCAAATTTCTGCTTTAAAAGCCATCAAATGCCTTCAAATTGTCAACATTTTCCCTAATTCAAGCTTCAAGAAATTTACTCTAGGAAAAAATGACGATTTACTCTGAGAAAAGGTGACTATTTACTATGGGAAACGGTGAATATTTACTCTGATAAAAACGACTATAAACTCTAAAATAGATGACTATTAACTCTGAGAAAAGACGATTACTTATTTTGATAAAAGATGACTATTTGCAGCAATAATGGACGACTATTTACAATGAGACAGATAATTATTTACTCTGAGTTATTTACTCAGAAAAGACGACTACTTATTTTGATGAAAGATGACTATTTGCAGCGATAATGGACGACTATTTACAATGAGACAGATACAGTGAAACCTGTCTATAAAGGCCACTCAAGGGATACGGCCAAAGTGGCCTTTATAGACAGGTGGCCTTTATAGACAAGTTATATCAAGGATCATCAAAAATTATTATCTGAATCGTTCTTTATTATTCATTTTAGTACCCAAATGAAACTGTACCCAAATTAATGAAATTGTTTCTTCTGTAACTTGAGATTAACCAAAAAAAAAATAATAATAATAATAATTTTTTAAATAATTTATTCAACATCTTCAGGAATTTACAAATCCTTTGCACCACACTGGCCTCGTAACATAAATATGTCTAAATGGTTAATTGCTCTCTTTTCTTTCTCTCTTTCTTTTTTTTTTTTTTTTTTTTTTTTTTTTTTTTTTTTTTTTTTGCTATGTATAGGGGTGTTGCATAGTTAAGTTTTATTCTTAGAACGCTTACACCTGACCTGTACCAACATAATTAGGTCACTTCAGACACACATCACACTCTTGCTAAGGAAGTGTTGTTACATAATGAATTACATGGTTTAGTGATCAGAGCGGTGATTATCTGTGTCATATGTAACTGTCAAATTTACTGTTTATATATCGTTATTAAAAATTTTCGGGAGCGGAATTCAATCGTAGTTGGTGTGGATTTGAATTTAAATCGGTGCCAAAAATATATCATTGGCGAAATGACATTTTACACTGGTGCCAAAATGACTTGATATCGCATCTTGGTACGATTTCCAAACTAACGAAAAAAATGTCCGTTAGCGGTAGAACGGCACACACGGTTTATTTCTTAGGATACATTTACTTCATAGTCGGATAACACAGCTTTGATTAAAATTGATTTGGGTTCGTCCAACACCATAACTTCCGCAAGTTTCCTAGTACTTAATTTCCCCTTTTCAGATTTATTTAACAATTCTACTCGCTGTTCTAAAGTCAATGCATGCCATTTACAATGGCCAAATAAAAAAAAAACATCAAATATTATTGTATGTGAAAAAAAATGTCAGTGTATTATCGCAACGTAAGCTTTACTCAATATGGCCGTTTAGATACATATAAACAGAATTGCATTATGGGATTTTTGTTAATGTCGACTGATTCCGGAAATTTCCGGAAACTGACGAAGATTCGTAAACATTGCAAATGGCCGCTATAGACAGTTCTGTTGAAGGTTTGAGTCGGAAAAATGGTGACCGCTGGCCGCATAAGACAGTGACCGCTATATAGAGGTGAAATAAAGAACAAAATTCATCGGGGGGAATAAGATATGGCCGTTATAGAAAAGTGGCCGCTTTATACAAGTGGCCGCTAACACAAGTTAGACTGTAATTATTTACACTGAGAAAAGGCGACTACTTATTTTGATGAAAGATGACTATTTGCAGCGATAATGGACGACTATTTACAATGAGACAGATAATTATTTACTCTTGAGAAAAGACGACTACTTATTTTGATAAAAGATGACTATTTGCAGCGATAATGGACGACTATTTACAATGAGACAGATAATTATTTACTCTTGAGAAAAGACGACTACTTATTTTGATGAAAGATGACTATTTGCAGCGATAATGGACGACTATTTACAATGAGACAGATAATTATTTACTCTGAGAAAAGACGACTACTTATTTTGATGAAAGATGACTATTTGCAGCGATAATAGACGACTATTTACAATGAGACAGATAATTATTTACTCTGAGAAAAGACGACTACTTATTTTGATGAAAGATGACTATTTGCAGCGATAATAGACGACTATTTACAATGAGACAGATAATTATTTACTCTGAGAAAAGACGACTACTTATTTTGATGAAAGATGACTATTTGCAGCGATAATAGACGACTATTTACAATGAGACAGATAATTATTTACTCTGAGAAAAGACGACTACTTATTTTGATGAAAGATGACTATTTGCAGCGATAATAGACGACTATTTACAATGAGACAGATAATTATTTACTCTGAGAAAAGACGACTACTTATTTTGATGAAAGATGACTATTTGCAGCGATAATGGACGACTATTTACAATGAGACAGATAATTATTTACTCTGAGAAAAGACGACTACTTATTTTGATGAAAGATGACTATTTGCAGCGATAATAGACGACTATTTACAATGAGACAGATAATTATTTACTCTGAGAAAAGACGACTACTTATTTTGATGAAAGATGACTATTTGCAGCGATAATAGACGACTATTTACAATAAGACGGATAATTATTTACTCTGAGAAAAGACGACTATTTGCTTTCAGAAAAGATGACTATTTACTCTGAGAAAGATGACTATTTAGTCTGAAAAACTGAATATTTACTATGAGAAAAAAACGACTTTTTTTAGAAAAGATACTATTCACTGAGAAAATAACTATTTATTCCGAGAAAAGATGACTAATTGCAGCGAAAATAGACAACTATTTACAATGAGAATAGATAATTATTTACTTTAAGAAAAAAAGATTATTTACTCTGGTAAAAATGTTGACTATTTTCTTTGAGAAATGTTTACTATTTATTCTGGGAAAAGACGACTATTTTAAAGCTGCATTAAGTTTTTCAGTTTTCTGATTTGATTTTTTTTTTTTTTTTTTTTTTTTTTTTTTTTTTGATTTTCTAAAAATATATTTTTTTAAAAATAGATATCTTCTAACCACGATCCGTGACATTCATTTTCTAAAATTTCATTTCTTTTAGCTGTAAATAAACCGGTTGGTCAGTGTTTTAGGATGGTAATTATGAGCTTGGAGCATGCGCGCGGATGTACGGAAAACCCTAGAATCGAAGGTGAAACATGACAAATTGCATTAATTGTCCTTCATTAATATCCAGATGTATTTGAAATGGTGTTATGTATCCCTTACTAAGTCACAACTGACAAATTCAACGAAGTTCTGTGTTTAATTTATCGTATTTCACCGTTTTGAAAGTTGTGTTTAAATGACCCGGGATTTGATGACGTAACCATGTTCTAATATTAGATCCCAAATGCTGCATTACTGTAATTTCTGTATTTATTCGAGCTTTTATCGTTGAACCAAATGTAACATTGTTCATTAAGAACATCATTAATTAGATTAGCACCGTTTCAATACGGGTACCACCATCCCACAGCTGGTTTAGTTTTTATCTTTCCTATTATACCTTCCTTACATGTAAAAGATATAAAACATTGAGACTCTGTCATCATACATGTATTGTTAGATTGATCTTTCATTCTTGCCTCGGTTTATTTAAGGGTCTAGTTACGGTACTGAAAACGGGTCGTACTCGGGTAAAAAGTGTTGTATTAGATTTGATACATCATCAAGACATATTTAAAAGTAAAAAAAGTCTAGATAATTTTATTTAATTGCAAAGAAAACAAATATCCGGGAAGAGGGGGGTGTTACCTATCCCCAAGTACCTGTGCTCCACATACGAAGTGAGCACTCTACTATCTGAGTTACCATAGAGGTACTAATTACATTGAAAAAAGACCACTATTTGCTCAAAGAATTGATGACTACAGTAATCACACTGAGAATAGATGCCATTTTATACTGAGAATAGATGACCATTCTTGATTATTTACAATGAGAGTTGAGTAATGGTGTTTAACGTCCAAGTCAAGAATATTTCACTTAAATCGAGACGTCGCCAGCTATAGGCGAAAGTGCAGAAATTTTGCCTGTGCATTGTGCTGATGGCATTATACAGCAGGGTTCTTTATTGTGCCACGTCGCGACATGGGACCTCGTTTATTTGAAGTTCCCATCCGAAAGAACCGTGACTTTCATTTCGTAATGTAGAGTGCTTGGCGAAAGAACAGTCACTACCCACTTTCAAGTCTTTGGTTAGACCCGGCCGGCTGACTATTTTACAGAGCATAGCTGACTATTTAACAGAGAAAAGCTAACTATTTAACGGATAAGTTGACTATTTAACAGATAACAGCTGACTATTTAACAGAGAATATCTGACTATTTAACAGATAACAGTTGAATATTTTAACAGAGAACAGCTGACTATTTAACAGAGGATAGCTGACAATTTAACAGAGAATACCTGACTAACAGAGAACAGCTGACTATTTAACAGAGGATAGCTGACAATTTAACAGAGAATACCTGACTAACAGATAACAGCTGACTATTTTACATAGAATAAATGACTATTTAAGAGAATATCTGACTATGTAACAGATAACAGCTGACTATTTAACAAAGAATAGCTGATTATTTAACAGATAACAGCTGAATATTTGACAGAGAATAGCTGACTATTTTACAGAGAATAGCTGACTATTTAACAGAGAATAACTGACTATTTGACAGAAAATAGCTGACTGTTTGAAAGAGAGTAGCTGACTATTTTACAGATAAGAACTGACTATTTAACAGATAAGAGTTGACTATTTAACAGAGAATATCTGACTATTCAACAGAGAATAGCTGACTATAAAACAGATAACAGCTGATTACTTAACAGAGAATAGCTGACTTTTTAACAGAAAACAGCTAACTATTTAACAGAGAATAGCTGATTATTTAACAGATAACAGCTGATATTTAACAGAGAATAGCTGATTATTTAACAGATAACAGCTGACTATTTAACAGAGAATAGCTGATTATTTAACAGATAACAGCTGAATATTTGACAGAGAATAGCTGACTATTTTACAGAGAATAGCTGACTATTTTACAGAGAATAGCTGACTATTTACAGATAACAGCTGAATATTTGACAGAGAATAGCTGACTATTTAACAAAGAATAGCTGACTATAAAACAGATAACAGCTGACTACTTAACAGAGAACAGCTGACTTTTTAACAGAAAACAGCTTACTATTTAACAGATAACAGTTGAATATTTAACAGATAACAGTTGACTATTTAACAGATAACAGCTGAATATTTGACAGAGAATAGCTGACTATTTAACAGAGAATAGCTGACTATTTAACAGAGAATAGCTATTTGACAGAAAATAGCCGACTATTGGACAGAGTAGCTGACTATTTAACAGAGAATAGCCAATTATTTCAAAGAGAATAGCAGACTATTTGACACAGAATAGCGGACAATTCGACAGAAAATAGCTGACTATTTGACAGAGAATAGCTGACTATTTAACAGGGAATAGCTGACCATTTGACAGAGAATAGCTGACTATTTGACAGAGAGTGGCTGACTATTTTACAGAGAATAGCTGACTTTTTGGCAGAGAGTGGCTGACTATTTGACAGAGAATAGCTGACTATTTAAAGAGAAAAATTGACTATTTAACAGAGAATAGCTGACTATTTGACAGAGAATACCTGACTAACAGATAACAGCTGACTATTTTACATAGAATAAATGACTATTTAAGAGAATATCTGACTATGTAACAGATAACAGCTGACTATTTAACAAAGAATAGCTGATTATTTAACAGATAACAGCTGAATATTTGACAGAGAATAGCTGACTATTTTACAGAGAATAGCTGACTATTTAACAGAGAATAACTGACTATTTGACAGAAAATAGCTGACTGTTTGAAAGAGAGTAGCTGACTATTTTACAGATAAGAACTGACTATTTAACAGATAAGAGTTGACTATTTAACAGAGAATATCTGACTATTCAACAGAGAATAGCTGACTATAAAACAGATAACAGCTGATTACTTAACAGAGAATAGCTGACTTTTTAACAGAAAACAGCTAACTATTTAACAGAGAATAGCTGATTATTTAACAGATAACAGCTGATATTTAACAGAGAATAGCTGATTATTTAACAGATAACAGCTGACTATTTAACAGAGAATAGCTGATTATTTAACAGATAACAGCTGAATATTTGACAGAGAATAGCTGACTATTTTACAGAGAATAGCTGACTATTTTACAGAGAATAGCTGACTATTTTACAGATAACAGCTGAATATTTGACAGAGAATAGCTGACTATTTAACAAAGAATAGCTGACTATAAAACAGATAACAGCTGACTACTTAACAGAGAACAGCTGACTTTTTAACAGAAAACAGCTTACTATTTAACAGATAACAGTTGAATATTTAACAGATAACAGTTGACTATTTAACAGATAACAGCTGAATATTTGACAGAGAATAGCTGACTATTTAACAGAGAATAGCTGACTATTTAACAGAGAATAGCTATTTGACAGAAAATAGCCGACTATTGGACAGAGTAGCTGACTATTTAACAGAGAATAGCCAATTATTTCAAAGAGAATAGCAGACTATTTGACACAGAATAGCGGACAATTCGACAGAAAATAGCTGACTATTTGACAGAGAATAGCTGACTATTTAACAGGGAATAGCTGACCATTTGACAGAGAATAGCTGACTATTTGACAGAGAGTGGCTGACTATTTTACAGAGAATAGCTGACTTTTTGGCAGAGAGTGGCTGACTATTTGACAGAGAATAGCTGACTATTTAAAGAGAAAAATTGACTATTTAACAGAGAATAGCTGACTATTTGACAGAGTATAGCTGACCATTTGACGGAGAATAGCTGACTATTTGACAGAGTGGCTGACTATTTTACAGAATAGCTGACTATTTAAAGAGAATAGCCAACTATTTAACAGAATAGCTGACTATTTGACAGAGAATGACTGACTATTTAACAGAGAGTGGCTGACTATTTAAAGAGAATATCTGACTTTTTAACAGAGAATAGCTGACTATTTGACATAGAGAAGCTGACTATTTGACAGAGAGTAGCTGACTCTTTACACTAGTATAAATAAACATTGAGAAAAGATTAGAAGACTATTCACATTGAGAATAAATGACTATTTATTTACAAAAGTCACTAACAAATGTGTATAATATAATAAAAATACTTATATATGAGAAGAGAAAAAAAAACTTTGTAAATAACAGATCTATAATTGCACTATTTTTTATTCTAATATAGACACATATATAAAAAAAAATATACAAGTATAAATTCATATTGATTTTAACTGTACTTTATATATAAACCACCATATAAAATATAAACAATGTACATGGCATATGTTGTACAGTAAATTTACATGGAACAACCTATGAACTTAATAGTTTGTTTAAATAACACAGGTATCTGGTTTACATGTATATAGGTAATGGCTGATTTTTGTTAGCATTTCATAACAGAGGTAAAAAAAAACATAATAAAACTATTTGCATGTTTTTATTATGTTCAAATAAAAATGTTCAGTTCACCCAGGGTTTTGATAAATTGGTGCCACCAGATCACGGTGCATCTCAATATGCTAAATTATACCACTCTAGCAATCATAGAACAATAATGTTTGTCAGTTGACTTACTGATGGTTTGTGGTTTTCTTTGGGCTCCAGTTTCCTCCACCATCCCTAAACTGACAGTTTTGTTACACTGTTAATTTGAAAAATATTGACTGAAGGATAAAACACAATTTATTAAATCTAATTAAATCCTATTTAACAAAGCAAAAAGAGCAAGTTTGTAGCACATTCTGTTCCCCCACCCAAGCCCCCTAATTGTAGCACTTTATAAAAGTTTTCATACATTACAAATTATAGTCAAATACATAATCATTCTGATACAAAACAAGAGACAATGCACTAAACAAGTATTGTTGTATACCAAGATTAGCTACTACATGTACTAGTAAGTCCATCAGTTTAGTAAAACAATACTGTTTACAAAGATATTTCTGAAGTGTGCCTAAAATGTGGGAAAAAATAGACATCTGTCTATAGATGACAAAAAATCTAGTCCCTGTTATGCATAGTATATTGGTTTAACCTTTAAATAAAAGCCAGCTTTTAACTGATGATATCTGGATGAACAGAAGTATGAAGAGTTGCTTCCCTTTAGTCATAAAAATTATTGCAGAATGTTGCATTTTATTTATATCAAGGTGGTAAAAAAAGGACAATTTGTTAAGCAAGAGGAGAGAGAATATGCGATTGTGAATTTCTTGTACATGAAAATAGTAAACCAGCACATTTCTTTATGTCGGCCCAGTTGTTCAAATATTTGTTAGCTAACCAGTTGGTAAGTTGAAATTTTAAACATGGGTATTTGTCAATTTTTTTTAATCTAAGGCATTCAATTGTTGCTATTAAACAGAAAAAAACTACAGTCAAAACCATTTGTTTATAATAAATACATGTATATTTAATTTTAATAACATTTTTTTAAAATTTTCACTAACCAATTTGTAAAACTAACAAAGCTTTGAACAACCAAGCTTAATTGAAGAAATTAGTTTAACAGAAGTGTATAACCTGCAAAAAAATAATAATAAATAAAAAAATCATATATTTAAAAAAATAAATTAAAAGATCTTTGAGAATTCAACTGAATAATGGGCAACTTCTTCTACAAAGTTACTTCGACCAGAAAATCTTTTAAATCAATTTTAATAGACACCCATTTTTTTAATGATTTTTTTTTTTTTGCCACTTTTTTCATCATCACTTATTAACTACTAATTTTTATCATTTGTCTTCATTCCTTTACTTTTGTTGCACTCTTTAAAAAGTTGATTAATATATATCTATATATATATATTTAAGTTTAGCCAATACAAGACATTTATATACAACCACTTAGAAATTTTCTTAACAGGTAAACCAAAAAAAAAAAAAAAAAAAAAGAAAAAAAAAAGAGAAAAAAGCAAATTTACTGAAATTAAAAAAAAAAATGAATTTCATCCAAACCAAGCATATTTTGTTCCTAGCTTCTGGTTTAATAATGACACATCCTTAAAATATATTGCTTAAAATACTTTTTATTACATACAATTTAAATGCAATATTCACTATTTTCATTCAACACAGGTCAAAAATCAGTTATAAACATTTAAATAGATAATCAACATCTAAGCACTTTTGAATTAAATACATAAAAATCAAAACCATGAGCCCAAATCCACGGTAAGGAGCCTCAGTGGCCTAGTGGTCTACAATGTGCGCTTACGGATCACAGCACCTTTCACCACCTGGGTTCGAATTCCACTGGGGACAGATCCTATGTGAGAAAGTTTGTCAGTTCGCTTGCCGAAGGTCGGTGGTTTACTCCTGGTGCTCTGGTTTCCTCCACCATCCCAGAACTGACCACCTCAAAATAAGTGCAAAAATCTTGACTGGGGCGTAAACCACCATTACTCCACTCCACTCCAATTGCAAGGTAGGTTTTTGATCCTAAGCTGGCTGAATTAATCAAATTAAATTAAAATATACATTACTGTTTTGTAATTCTTGTTGATTTATCAATTAATACCAACATAAAACTTAATATTTTCCTAAATTACAGTTCATTGTACATGTATTTGTAGGGAGATTCAATTATTAACACTGTATAAATAAAAGTTCAAAAGAGAAACTTATGCAAGTCTCAAGTCACATGACATGATAAAAATAGACCATACATACATGTACATAGTACACAAAACAATTAACACAGCCGTTGATCATTCTCTAAATACTCAATCTTTGGTTCCTTTCTGATAAAATCTAACAAATCTTCCAAATCACAAGAATATTTTGCCAAATTGTCATCCAGCCAACTGTCTTCAATAGTAACTTTTTCTCCGGGGATTTCTAAATGAATAATTCCCTCATCGCCTAAGTCCTGTTTTAAAAACACAACTCCTTTAACAGTCATTTTCACATTTTCTGATGAGGAATTTTTAATTTCACAACCAGAATCAGAATTTTTTTCACTTTTCTCTGATGACTTGAGATTTCGATTTTTCTCGTTTTTCTCAAATGTTTTTAGATTCAAATTTTCTAAACTTTTTATACTGCCAACACTATTGCTGCTACAGTTACTTAGCTGGCCACTTTCTGATACTCTGTCCTCGATTTCAATTTCAATGCTGTTACATCCATCAGATCTAATAAATGCATTCATTCTAAAATCGTCAATGCTGATCACATCACATTCAAAATCTGATGATGTCATGCTAGCTCGACTTACATCATCACTCACTGCTGAATTTGGTCGTTTATTCAGTCTACAAAAATATTCTGAAGCCCATGTTGCTGGATTAAATTTATGTAATATGTCAGATTTAGGGTTGTCATCATATTTATCTCGCAAAGGGTTAGATTTGTGGATACTTCCATACCTCTCCTGCATCACACGGGAATCCGTATCCACATTCAGAGATACAGGAGGGCAACATCCGTTTTTTGGACACCCGCCAGATTGTTCAAAAGATGGATGTGGTGAAGTAGAAAAATTGCTATATGCCTGTGGAAAATTACCCTGGTGGGAAATATGCGAAAAACCAGGTGGAGGTTGTATACCCATTCCCATGGGTAAATGTGGTCCACTAACACTATGTGGATAATAACCTCCACCAGGAGATGGTGGATAGGGGTATGCAGCAGACAGGGATGCATATGGTCGAAACATTTCTGGATTTGAAGGAAAAAATGATGGTCCACTTCCAGTCCTTTCAATATTGCTTTGAAAATGAGTTCTTTCCATAACATTACTTAATGGTGAGTGAAATGGTGGATGCATACACTGATCTGGCTGAACAGGTGCTCTTGTATCCGATACTGATGGAGGTTTATTATATCCAGAATAAAGTTCACCTCCAAATCTATGAGAAAAATGTGCAAATGGCATCGAATGCTGATTTTGGAGCACATGTTGTGGCATGCCTAATGGTGGTTGATTTCTTGCATCTGAGAACATTCCACCTGGAGGTGGCATTCTTATTTTTGGTGGATGATGTAACATTGTCTGTGATGAGACATATGGAAATCCATGATTTACTGGTGGATTTTGTGAATTATGAACTGTAGATGGTGAAGATGATATGTGGCTATGTCCAGAATCTGATGCTGCTTGTGTTGCTAAAGAAACAGATGGCTGAAGAGTTGATAATGCTGCTGAATGATGCTCTGTTAGGAATGGCTGATGAACTGATGCTGATGATTTTAAAATTTGACTTGACAATTGATCTGGATGTGATGATGGCCTCACTGACAGTGAAAATGCTTGGTTTTCTTGAATGTGAGATGGTAAAAATGGATTTAAACATGACACAGTTTCATTTTTCAGAACAGGAGAAGAAACCTCCGATGAAGATTTTGTATTGCTATCATGATCTTCAGTCAATATTGGAGACTTAACCACTTGAGGTGGTAAATTTGAAGATGGAGGAGGAACTGAAGGTCTCAGAGTTTGTGAATGCTGCTGTCTTGGACTTGTTCGTGAGTATGGCCTTGGTTTGGACCTTAAATAAACACATTTTCTATATATACAAGTTTGTTTTAGCACATCCTTTCTGATACAGTAATGACACTTGTTACAGTTTTCTTTGACCTGACAAGGCCCACACTGACCACATCGACGTCTGCGTTTTAAACGTGTCTTATCAGCTGCATCTTCTGGTGATGTGTAGTAATTAGGACTTGTAGGACTTCCAAACTCATCTTCTCTATCAATTACGTAATCATCACCATCAGCATTCATATGGAGTGGAAACTGAAGACCTGCTTCTTCCATTGTACATCACATTATGCAATCTGAAATATACAAAATTGAACAACTGAAATTGTACTTTCTCAAATATATAAACAAACGACAAAAATACTGACTTGCCTGAAAACTATCAAATCTAAACACAACAAAGTTTCTATTTATAAATCAAATATCTGATTCAGTAAAACCTTGATTATAATCTTCAAAGTCATGTTAAATGTTTTAAAGACATACATACACTCTTTTGTATTATTACTATTTTAACTGACATATGGTATGATATAAATTGAGATTGTATTATTTTAATTTACTGCTTTAATACCTTAGTCTAGTGAGTTTTCAATCTTTGACTAAAATGTTCATTGTGAAATGGATACAAATTAAAAAGAGATTCAGAAGAAAATAACCTAGGATAACTCAAAATAACCCAGGATAACTCAAAACAACCTAGGGTAACTCAAAATAACCCAGGATAACTCAAAATAACCCAGGATAACTCAAAATAACCAAGGACAACTCAAAACAACCCAGGATAACACAACATAACCCAGGATAACTCAAAACAACCCAGGATAACTCAAATCATTTGGAGTTCTGTGAAAACTAAAAGGTATAAATCATAAATACTGCACAACTGGGCTAATGCAAATCATATACTGGTGCTTGCCGATAAAACATTATTAATTTGGGTTATTGCCAAGTAATGCAATGCAAATCAATAACTACACACAGCTAATCCATGTACATAAAGTCCACTGATTTCTTCTGTTAACTGATTTATAGCTGTAGAGATATAAATTTATGTGATGTCTCCAGTCTTAATCTGAAGTGCATGAGACTTCATGCATATGTGCATAATAATGTATACACATAAGTGAACATTACTCACACATGCCCTCAGCCTACAAATATTGTCAAAATAAAATTAACATGATCTTATCCTTTGATTTACGGTAAAATAAATCTTAGAAAAATTGAAAAAGAGAATTGTCAAGAAGAAAAAGCGACAATAATTGAAACCTGTTTATAAGAACTGAATCCAACTGGCCATAAAGCAAATCAATAGATTTGTCTAATGTAAGGAAAGGGAGATAACTCCAACCTATAGCATATAAGTAATAACTGGAACAGCCAAGTCTCAAGTCCTTTGTCCCACATGGAAATGAAAACAACACTGATGATCATCACATCAATTTCCTCTTATTAAGAGTGTTTATGATATGACAACACTCCAATATTATTAGTACATGTACAGGTTTTTCAAAATAAAATATTAAAAAAAGATGTATAAGTACTTTTGCAGTTTCTTTTCTTTTTTTTTTCCAAAATATAAGCTAATAATAAAGTTCCATAAATATTCTGACAAAATATGAGCAGTGAAAAAATCTGAATCTAGTGGTGGACATCTAGAAATTAAATCAGGCTGAAAATCACAAACTTTAATCTTCTCCATCAAGGGAACTTCCACATCAAATTTGGTTTCAGTTGGTCAAGTGGTTTCATAGATTTTTTTCAAAGAATATATTTAGCTGCTACTTTGCATATAGCTCTAATATGATGAAAAAGAAAAAAAGTAATGAAAAACCTGTTAAATTTTTTAAATGTCTAGAGATCTAATTTGTATTCACTAAATTTATCCAATTTCTTTTCATTTATAGCAATGGTGGCCATCTAGGATTTTAGATCTGGCTGGAAATTGCAAACTTTAATCTACTTTTCCTATAAGGGACCTTCTATACCAAATTCGGTTTCATTTGTTCAAGTAGTTTTAGAGACGAAGATTGAATTTTACAAATGCAGATATGCACTGATGTTTCCCCATGCCATAAGCTCAGCTGGCTGTAGCAAGATGAGATAAAAATATTCATATACATGTATATAGAAATCTTGGCAATCTTTGTTATGTAGAGACTCAAATTAATAAGCATGTGATCCACTATTTCAGAATGCTAAGGAACTCTTTTTTTTTACTGCATGTAACAGCATTAAATCAACTAGAATACAATATAATTCCATATACGACGGTTACCGACATAAAATTGACTAAAATTTTAATTTTTACATGAGTAATCTTTTAAGTGAGACAAGTGCATTCATTCACTAAGTAGGTAGGATATGCAAAACCTGCCAGAATCTTACAATTGCGCACCCTATAATACACACTGCCAATAAATGTAACTAACTATAGTAATTGATTTGAAATAAGGGAAATGGATTAAGGAAATAAAAGATAATTAAAGTACAAAAAAATCTCTGTCAACTTGAGTGTTTGTTACATACCGGTAATCTTCATTTTTCCTGTCTATAGTTATTTACATATTTATATATATATAATCTATTTCATTCCAAGACAGATTTGTGAAAGATTTATTTCTTTTTACCTAAGAAGCAAAAAAAGTATTATATAAAAACTGATGGTCACAGCCTCACAGTGGACTATCTGGTGTATAAGATATCCACTGGCAAAACCTTCCATTGCAAATCACAGTGAACAGAAAATTTTCACCAAAATCCACTGTGAATTTGAATGCTGTGGAAAAAAACACTATAGGTGGAAATTTGTGTAACCACTTGAGCTGTACTGTATTATTTCTAGTTAATAAAACAGACTGGTCACTCTTTGGTCTAGAGAATAGCGCAAATATTCAGATTATGTATGGCTGTTCAGCTCAAATTAATATTGCAAAATTACTAAAATTAGAAAAATTCTAACTCCTAGTTAAACATACATTATTAATAAATTAATCAATTAACACATCACCTATCATTCAAAACTCATGGCCGAGTGCTCCATGCCAGTGAGACTTGAGCACTTACCAAGCCGAACCTCTATCATCTACAGCGTAATGACAGGGCAATGATCAGACAAATTTGTGGCATAAAATCAAAACACATGGCTACTGTACAGTCAAAGGAGTTCCTGGGGAAACTTGGCCTTGAAGACCTTGACTTCATATTACGAGAAAGAAGACACTACCGGTTTGGACATTATAAAGATCCAGCAGTGCAATTAAGTGTGCATATGATTTACAAGTTGCTGGAAAGTGCAGTGTTAGCCGTCCAAAGATCTCTTGGAATGTGCTAACAGAGAGAGATTGTAGAGAGTGGAAATTCTCAAATTTCAACCAAAACGATCATAAAAAACTGAAACATGGAGTGAAATCAACCATGCATGTAGCCCGACATCTGGCATGGAGCCTATTGGTGTAGACAATGCTTCTGAACCTGCATGTTAATCAAAAGAAACCAATGATAATGATGAGTATCTGACAGCTGTCACATGACTGAAGTAATAGTGACAGCATTAATTTTATTCTTCAGCGTAATCAAGATTCCAAGATGGATGCTGTCGAGGTAGAAACAAACCTAAAGTTTAACATGATGTCATATGAGAAAATAACATGGAATGTTAAGGAAACTCTTATAAGTTTGCCTGCAAAAATAGAATAGAGATATGAAAAATCATTTAGGTAACTGCGTGTTAGAGCACTGTTCAGTTTTACCCATTCAGCCAAGTATATGCAATTATTTAATAGAATAATCGATTTCAAAAACAAGCTACAAAGTTATGGTAATTTCAGGTACATAAAACGAAAAATTACATATATAATAAATCTGTGCAAGTGTGGCATAATTAAAGACATGTACCTAGCATTTATTCTAAGTCTTGATACAGCATCATGTAAAATAATTCTTTTCCAGTTTTGTAATACAATAACTCATGGAAATAGATTATTATTGTTAGGTTAAAGAGTTAACACACATTCAAAACTTCAAAATACATGTGACTTTCTTTTTGGTTTGAAAACTATGATAGGAATTTTTTGTTCCACAGAGTTTATCATGTCACCATAAGTGCCAACTAGTACAATGCAGATCAGAAACACTTGTATATCAACACACTACAAGAATTTGTGTTGAGATTAATGCTGAAGATTAATATTAAATTGTCTTGTCACGAATAGTTAAGAAAATACTTTTGTGATGTAAAACATTAGACCAATCAAAAAAATTATCTACCCTTTATATATAAAAATTTTGCGAAGATATGATTTCACTAGGAACGTAATATGGTACTAAATATTGACAATTAAACGATTTTACTTAATATTTTATTCCCTTATTCATGTTTTTTTGAACATACTACGGTATTTCAAAATACTTGTACTGTTTTGAAAATATTAATACATGTATACATGCAAATAATACAATTTTATTATACAAACATACCAGGAAATTCTCATCTGCAAACAATTACAGCTGTCAGACAGAAACCTATAACATTAAGTATGTGTAAACACAAACTTCAACCTTAATTCTGATAATTACTAATTCAATTGAAAATTTTAATCTTCACATAGCACGGATGGTGTCAGTCAGGTCCATCACAAATTTGGCCGTATACAGGTCCAACAAGGCAAGTTATAATGACCATACTAGATAATCAGAGCGTGACGAGGTTACAAGGAAAGTGCATTACGGTACAACCTACCATCTCGTTATTAACGCCGTATGAATCTATTTTTAGATCGCGTAGTTAGCTCTCGCCGCTGTGTAAATTAATCAAGGCATTTCGCTATGGGCATCAATTTTATCTCAAATATAACGGCAAATTCATATGGGTTGCTTTCGCGCGATCTATAGACAAATCACCGGTTTTGTAATCTTGATTAGCATTAAAATTTTATGAGTTGCAATAGGTACAGGCAAAATTTAAAAACACTACTTTTTGGGGAAAATTAACAAATCGAGTCAGTGATTAGCCGATGAGTGAGTAAACTGTCTTCGTGACAGAAAAATACGATACTTATAAAAATCAAAATTTCCTATCAATGTCATTTGAAAGGTAATTGATCGATCAGAAATACAGAATAAATCACCGACAGACTGTAGTCTACCGTAATCGTTATTTTACTTACATCACACATGGCTAGGCTTAATTTATTAGCAGGTTCCCTCTTCATGTCAAACGCCATGCTTGTTTACCTGTTACACGAAGACAAAGTAAGTGATAAATATAGAATGATTTATTTTAGAAAGGAAAGAAAAATCAAATTTTTGATCAGAACATACAATGATGTTGTATTTTAATAATATATTAAAACTGCTAAATAAATTCTTGATCAAGTATGTTAAAAAGTTAAATAATAATTTTGTTACTTTTATCACTTAGTTTGAAAAGTTTGCATTCGGAATGTTTTCGTCTAGAGAAAGAATCAGAGGCATCACGATGGAATCTAAATCTTGTAAACTTAACTATATATATATATATGATTTTATTTTTGCTTCATAAATAATTCAGCTTCACGAATATTTTCCATATTTAACCCGAATCATATAATCAGAGACTCGGTGGCTCCAGTTTCAAAACCATATCTAAAGTAAGATTTTCCTCGAGTTAAAAAAAACAGCAAAGTTATTCAGATAGATCTATTCAGATTTGCCCGATTTCAGTACAAGAAAATCTTACTTTCTAAGGAATGATCGTGAAACCGGTGTCTGTATAAATAACATTTAAAAAATAATAATAAAAGTTTCATGATTATCTGGTGGAATACACGCCGGTATAAATAACACTAGATCCATGCTAATTAACATATTTAGTATTATATTATGGTGCATCTTTACTACTTATTCCTTTTCTGTGAAATTACGCTTGGACGTGAAATTCAAGGCTCTTGGAATGGCATTTCATATTGTAACGGCACACTGTCCGAATATAAAATGCCGTTACAAGAGCCTTGAAATTTTGATATCTAAGCAAAATTAATTGTATAAAAATGTAACTACCGCTTTGTCACGGACATATTCTGTTTTTGGGGACAGTGGAATTATATTACTATTACATTTTCATTTTTATTGATACTTCTTCTTCTTCTTCTTATTATTATTATTCATGATTATTGTTGTTTGTTGTTGTTGTATAACTACAAGAAACATATATCATTATGGTATGAAATGTACTCATAACAAGCATCAAAATGTCACGACTTGAGTGCATTGGTTGCATTGCCTTCAATCCTATATGGCAAGCAAATTGCACAATAATTCGAGCAACCTACATTTACGCCGTTAAACCTAGTTTTGCGGTCGTAAAACCTACTTTTACGGTCGTAAAACCAGGTTTTGCACCGTAAAACCAACTTTTGCGATCGCAAAACCTAGTTTTACGAATTATTGTGCAATTTACGCCGTAAAACTAGGTTTTACGACCGTAAATTCAGGTTTTCAAGTTGAATTGCATTTGCGTTCGTAAATGTTAATTGACGGTGCAAAACCAGGTTTTACAACAATTATTGTGCATTTTTAAAGAAAATACATTTACGACCGTTAAGAAAATTTACGATCGTAAAACCTGGTTTTACGAACATCAAATAAGTTAGCCAATGAGATTGCTCGTTACAAATGGATTCGTGGCGCGCTAATTGATGTGTTGTTCAAAAATTTACAAAAATTGAAAGTGCATGTGCGTGTGTGTTATGACTAAAAAAAACCAGAAAGATAAGTAGAATATATAAGCCATTATTAATTCATGTTTTAAACTTATGTACGAGTTTGGTTTGTAGGGGGTGGATACGACGTGTCTTTTTCTCCAAATTCTGAAGGCATGATATGATATGGCATTTTTAATAACACTTTTTTTACGGATTGTAATAAAAGAAATATTATTATTTAAAAGTTTTTATGTTAATGAATTAGGACAAAATTAAACTTTTTGACCGATTACAATCTTAATACTTTGGAGTTGTATTTTTAATTTTTGAAATAAATAAATAAATAAATAAATAAAAAAATAAAAATAAAAAATAAATAAATGAAAAAATAAATAAATAAATAAAAATAAATAAAAAATAAATAAATGAATAAATAAATAAAAATAGAATATAAAATAAAATAAAATAAAATAAAATAAAATAAAATAGAATAGAATAGAATAGAATAGAATAGAATAAAATAAAATAAAATAAAATAAAATAAATAAAATAAAATAAAATAAATAAAATAAAATAAAATAAAATAAAATAAAATAAAATAAAATGAAGTGTGTATAGCTTTAAATTGAACCTAGTGAACACGAATATTCTTTCCCTTGTAACAACAAACTTGAATTGTTTGAAATAGTATTATTATTATTATTATTATTATTATTATTATTATTATTTGGCTCAATCGGGTAAACTCGATGGGAATTGTAAGAATTTCAGAGATTTCGGCAAATCATTTTAGCACTTAAATTTATTAATCATTTATTTTTATTGACTTTACGGTATACAGTAAAGAAAATGTAGCAGTAAAATAGTGTATTAAAGTGTCAGATATTATAATTTAATGATATTTAACAGTATTCACAAATAAATACATTAAGTAAGTGTGACACCCTGCCTAAAACACATCTAGACACAATTATTGACTTAAATACAACGTCGAAAACAGAGAAAATTTAAAAATAAATATTTTACGACTTTTAAACATAAAATTAAAAGTTTTAGCTAAAAGAGATTGTGCAATAGTTTAGCATAGAAATTCTACTGGCAATCCTATTTTCTGTTAAAGCAATGATAAAAAATTACTTTTCCGAAAAATGAATCACTAACAAGGTTCTTCATCATGTAACTCATACGAACAGGTCAATAATAATAACAAGAAGTGTTTAAAATTTTGATATAACATGCCAGGTGTTAAACTTGTATATAAATTCGAATGCATGGCTTCTTCGATATTATGACAGACTCCGATAGATGAGGACATATTCACGTATCTACTTGTGCCGTACAACAATACAGATTAATTGGGGACAATAACATAATTTACTAGTATTTATTAATATTTACCGATGTCAAATTATTATCATTATTATTTCCCATTGTCTTAAGATTCCACGTTATTGTTTTGTTAATGCTATACAATATCTTTATAATATCTTTAATTCACACGAATTAAAAAAATGTTATATTTTACCCAAATAATTTTTTAAATTTTTATTATATTTTAAATACTTTATTTACTACTGATTACTTATACAAACAAAGTAGTTAATAGGTAATATTTATACAACCAGTGATTTTTAAAACGGTTTTAATGTCGCAGATACAACCCAGTCAGAGATATGTAACATTCTAAAATATATCATTAAAACAAACCCTAATACTAATAATTTTTATGGCCTTATTCGATTTTTTTTTTTTTTTAAAAAATTGCTTTATTTAGAAAATACCACAAGCTAAATTGTTTATTATTCAACAGATCGATTAATGATTTTGATCTAATATTGTTGTCACATACACTTTATCCAATCAAATAAGGGTTACATGACATTTAAAACTATTAACCAATCAGATAACGTAAATGTTAATACTGTGCACAAGTATTAAGTAAATTATCATTTACGACGTAAAACTTGGTTTTGCGACTGATAATAAAATTAACGACCGTAAAAGTAGGTTTTACGGTGTTCATACACGTTATGATACCGTAAAACTTAGTTTTACAACGCAAATTGCACAAAAAATAAAAATATGCATTTGCGATCGCAAAACCTAGTTTTACGATCGTAAAACCTACATTTACGATAGTAAAACCTAGTTTAACGGCGTAAATTGCACAATAATTCGTAAAACTAGGTTTTGCGATCGCAAAAGTTGGTTTTACGGTGCAAAACCTGGTTTTACGACCGCAAAACTAGGTTTTACGGCGTAAATGTAGGTTTCTCGAATTATTGTGCAATTTGCTTGCCATAATCCTATAATTTTTTGTATATACACGTGCTTTATTTCTAATTCTGTTTATTTGAATATATATAATGCCAGTACGTGTCATATACCACTGTTTGAATGTATTTTTATGATTAAATTCAAGAAGTGGTATATGACACCAGTGAAAAAAAAAAAAAAAACATTGTGTAAAATTAAGCATTAACGTGAAAAAATAAATCCAAAATCATTTTTATCCATACTGTATATAAAATGAAAATACTTTATTGGATATTAAAGCTTATCAGAAAAGAAAACTATTGTATGGGCTGAATATTTGTAATTGAAAATATTTAAGATTTTAGAAACATTCAAGCCCAGAAATGAAAGGCGAGTTTACCTAGTTATCTCCCCTTGATATAGTGCTGAGTCAGAGATTTCGCAGCGCTCGCCATTCTGAATGAAATAGCGTTAAGATCGGATTGTTGATAGTTCATTTCTTACATAAAATTGATCAAACACTTTTGTTTTCTTTAATTTGACATTTAAGCACTCGATATTTTGCATCACTTCATTTTTTCAGAAATTTTATAATATAATATTTTAACTACTGGCAAAATCAAATGTGAAAACGAAAACACGTTTAAAATTACTCAAATCTTTATTACAAAGTATTTCAATATGAAATGAATTTAATCAAAATTCCATAATAAGTTAATTTACTTGACATTATAATCGTTTTTATAACCCATGGAGTAAAGCATTTAAACACATCATCTTTTCTTCTAAAAAATATAAAGCATGTCATACAAGTATTTAGAAATTTAATTGTCAAATAATAATTATTTATAACTTTCTATGGATACATTTGAAAAAAAACAAATAATTTCAAAATTATGTCAAATTTTGTATAAAACATAAAAACTTATTAAATGAGACTAAAAAATCGAATCACCTACAATTCGATACAAATGTAAACAAGTTCTAAAAAAATATACAAATGTAAGAAAATGAAATATTTTCAATTAAATATAGAAAATCAAGATCACGTTTAAAATTCTTTTTTTTTTCTGCAGGGTCTTAACATACAGAGATAATTAGAAATATAATATTAATGAAAATAACAACATAAAAATCAATATATATATATATATATATATATATATATATATATATATATATATATATATAATATTGAAAACAAAAGAATGCTCAAAATAAGAGCAATATTACAGCAAAAACTTGGGATTTCATATGTATGTGTGTTACTAGGGACAACATCCAAGTTTCTCTGTAATAAAAATTTGAATTTATTTATTCTGTTTGTGTTTTTGAATTTCTTCTATTAATTTTTCTTTCTTTTCTTAAGCTGCTTTTAATTCTTATTTTTTCAAGTAGAATTGCTTTTAATTCCTTAGGTGATAAATCACTGAAATTAATGTCTTTAACAGGGGGTGTATATTTTCTGGGTCCCTAAATCTAAGATCGGTTTCTACTATTTCTTGCGTTATTCTTGACTTCCTAGCTGACCTTTACCTCCTTATCTCCCACTCCTAATACAGTTCCGATTGATTATTATTAATCCTTTTGTTTATTAGACACATTCCTTAGATTTAGACCCACACCTATAACTAACAGGATGTCACTTATAATTTGCAAATTGATTTGCAGGTTGATAAAGTTATCTTACGACCTGTGATATACAAAAATATATTTACAGTTCGAGTAAAGTAAAATAATTTATTTGGTAAACGTTATTTGTCATTTCACTCCGGAAAAAATGGATATTTCATTTTTAAATTTTAAAAAGTAAGAAAAAGAAATTTTTCCTTAGTTTTCATGTCAATAATAATAATAATAATAATAATAATAATAATAATAATATATAACTTTTAGGCAAAATTGATAATTAAGAATTAACGACCAAAATATGTTTATAGATCTACTTTCAGCATTTGCTTTTATTATATTTTAGTTTTCACTGTTCCTTGGGCATACATAAAATTTCGATATTATGTAATTCTTAACTCTCTCTCTCTCTCTCTCTCTCTCTCTCTCTCTCTCTCTCTCTATATATATATATATATATATAAAATTATTATTATTATTTTTATTATCATCTCGTTTTTTTAATTTGGTCTCATTCTAAAATCGGTGTCATATTTCGCGTAAAATAATTTGATCTTGTGTGAACATCTTCAAATTATCGAGAAACTTGATGTGATGCCGCCAGACTACTGAAAAGTTTTCTATATCACGGTCATTTAATTTCAACTGTCAATAAACATTGCACAAAAGAGCATAGGCGATTAGATTTTTTGTGTACTGATTTTCAGTCGGTGTCACTGTCATGTGCTGATTTTTGAATTGTTATAAAAACAATGCATTCAAAATTTTTAATTTTGAATGCATTATTTTAATAGAAATTCAAAATCAGCACATGACACACCGTTTCATCATTTCCACTGAGGTAATTTATTTTAGAGGTAGTGATTGTGTTCTATCCATTTTTATGAGTTTGATTTTGAGTTCAACAGTGAAAATTCAAAAGTGTAGAACATTGTTATCAGTAAATAAAAGCTAAAAAAAAACACGATGACCATGAATTGGTATCTACCATCAAAATGACTCTTTCAGCAAGTAAAGCTAAACATTTTTCGCATCAAGTTTCTACTGAACTTTTTTGGAACAAGCAAAAATATCAGTTAATGAGCGAATTATGCGAGGCCAAATTTCAACAGTGTGAGGCTTTCTCGTCATTCTTAACTTAAACCGGGAACAGTGTCTTACGTCATAACGTGCCAGATGCTTATTGGGGAACAGGAACTTATGCAGAATCCGAAAGTTAAGGGGTGGGGGGGAATATGTTTGGTAGATTGTTAATTGAAATCCGTGACAAACATTCCGGGATAAGAATAGCAATTTTCGGATCCAGCTACACTGCAAGATTTCAAACTTTTTGCGATGGAAATTTAACGGCGTTTCAGGCGAACTAAAGTATTTTGACAGAGGTGCACGTAGAATGAAGGCTAGCAACATACCGATGGACATCGTTGAGAAAAGGTCAAAATTTAGGCCGCATTATGTGTTCATACAGTTAGGAGCAAGTGACATTTCCGTGGATAGAGATTATAAAAACATCGTCGATGATCTACGCTCGTTTGTGACATCATTACTGACACAAGAAGGTGTGGAGGACGTGTGAAATACCATGTATAAGTGACTTTACAAAGTCTCCGGGATTAAAATAGACAGAAAAAATCAATAAACAGAAAACTGTATCGCATCTACGGAGGAAATGTTATTCGGTTCCGAAAAGTTTACAGTTCCCAAGACATTTCGGAAATGATTTAGAACATTTAAATGATGATGGACTGAAAATATATATTTCTCTTTTGTGGGTTTAAACTATAGTGTTTGTTTAATTTTGTCCACTTCTCCGATTGTAAAGAAATCGCATTCTAAAAAATTGATTTTACGATTTTAATATTAAATTTGACATGCACATACATGTGAATATCTCCGATGATTATTTCTCTTATTGTACACATTCGATACATAGTAATCTAGGACTTACTTTCTCATTAAAAAACAAAAGTTATAACCGGTTTATTTATATATTTATTTTATTAACTATCATTGAATTATATTTTTTCATATATTTAGTGGTTTTGTATTGAATCAGAATTGTGATTGTGGATATTACACTGTAATTTTTAATTAATTATAAAATATATTGACATTCGTTTTTAGAATATAAATATTGTTTAACATTAAAATTTGAAAATAAAAGAAACGCTGAATATTTTATTAGACTTGTATTTTGCAAGTAAAATTAAACGTCTCTGCTAAAACAACGACAATATACTGCTATACGTCCATACCACTTTTTATATCTCATTTTGTCTATTTCAGCCAAATTTAAAATGAAAAATGGAAAAGGTTTTTTCAAAGCTATCGTAAAGATTTTTATACTGGAATTTTCTGCACGACCTGTAGATTTTAATGAAAACCAGACATTTTTAAATTTTTAAATTTAAGTTAGAAAAAAGAATAATTTAAAACTGACCCTTTCCGATTATCAACGGATTTTACAATGGTTTCCTATGGGAAACAGCGAGAAAAAAGGACCGATTTTTCAAATTAAAAGTGGAAAAGGTTTTTTTAAAAATATTTTAAACTTTTTTATACCTGAATTTAGCTGACAGTTTACACTAACTACTGAGAACCAGACATTTTTAATAAATTCCATTACAAACAAATAAATTAAACTTATATAATCAGTAATTTCAGGTCCCATTGTAAAGTAATGGACCGGCGATCAATCAGGTAAATTACGATGGGTAATGTTATCAGATATTTCGCGCATGCGCAGAATACGGTATAGGAATGATTTCTGTACATGATGATGTAATTTTTATAAAATTATTTAGTAAAGAATAAACAAATGACAACTTCAAATTCAAAACAACACGCAAAGTAAATGAATAGAAATCATGAAGTGAAAATTTATTATCACCTTCTCGCATTTTCTCATTCTTTCCCGGCTTAGTTCCATCGAAAGTTTTGAAAAAGAAAATTACACCTTTTTTATTCCCGGAGTTAAGAAATCTGATAAAAAAAATTTTTGCCAACTGTATAGTTATCAGATTATTTATTTATTTATATATTTAGCTAGTTAGTTAGTTAGTTTTTGTTTCAGTAATTTATAAAGTAATGTCTATAAAAATGAATTACAGTTTCTTCATTCGAACAAAAGGACGATAGTGATATTCGACCTACAGTAGGAAAGTTGCGGAAACTTGTGGTGTATAAACATATTTTTATCACCTACAGATCTGGCGGCATTTTTAAATTTGAGTCTATTGGGGTTTAAATAATAATAAAAAACTACACATCTTTAAGAAAATATGAAAATGCTTAATACATTTAGATAAAATTACTCTTAAACGAAACTTTTATAAACGCGCTGTTCAATACACATGACCAATTTGCAGATAAATCCCCTAGTAACGGAGTCTGAAAGAAGGAATAGTTTATGTGGTTCATGGGGGGGGGGGGCACTTACGCAGGTCTTTAAAGTGATAAGTCACTAGCCCGCAATGCCGCTGATAAACATCGCAGACCTGACTGATTCTGTTATACTGGAAACAAGTAGCGGCTTACGGCAAAGGAAAAAATACTTTCTCGCTTGCGGTCGACAGAGGTGAAAAGCCTTAGGGTTGAATACAAAATCCTTAACCACTCTACCGCTGTGCTTGGTTCTTTCTTCTGAAATAGAACTTTAAACTTTAAGTAAGTGAACTCGCTAAACAGCTTAAATATTAGGTCCGAGAAATTTATAGAATTTATCATTAATTCCGCCGACTATGTCTCAATATTTCTTTATCAACGCCTAGCTATGTCCAAATACTTCTTTATTTATGGCCCGTTATGTCTAAATACTCCGACTATGTCTAAATACTACTTAATAACTAATTGACTATGTCTAAATAGTACTACTTTTCATCAATGACTGGCTGTGTCCTTGTACTTCTACATCAGTGGCTAGTGTCTAAATAAAACGTCGTCAATGGCTGGCTGTCTTAATGTTACTTCATCAACGGCTGGCTATGTCTAAATAATACTTCATCAATAACTGGCTATGTCTAAAAACAAGTGGCTATGTCTTTATAATTCTACATCGATTGCTGGCTATGTTTTGATACTTTATACCAATGACTGGCTATGTCTTTAAATTACTTTATCAATGGCCGGCTCTGCTCGATACTTCGTTATTAATTGCCGACATATCCTAATACTACTTCATCAATGACTGGCTATGCCATAATACTACTTCATTAATGCCTAGTTTTGTATAAATAAAACGCAATCAATGGTTGGCTGTCTTAAGATTACTTCATGAATGGCTGGCTATGTACTAATACTACTTCATCAATGGCTGTCTATGTCTAAATACTACTTCATCAATGGCTGACTATGTCTAAATACTACATTACTTCATGAATGGCTGGCTATGTACTAATACTACTTCATCAATAGCTGTCTATGTCTAAATACTACTTCATCAATGGCTGACTATGTCTAAATACTACATTACTTCATGAATGGCTGGCTATGTACTAATACTACTTCATCAATAGCTGTCTATGTCTAAATACTACTTCATCAATGGCTGACTATGTCTAAATACTACATTACTTCATGAATGGCTGGCTATGTACTAATACTACTTCATCAATAGCTGTCTATGTCTAAATACTACTTCATCAATAGCTGTCTATGTCTAAATACTACATTACTTCATGAATGGCTGGCTATGTACTAATACTACTTCATCAATAGCTGTCTATGTCTAAATACTACTTCATCAATGGATGACTATGTCTAAATACTACATTACTTCATCAATGGATGACTATGTCTAAATACTACTTCATCATAACTGGCTAAGTCTAAATACAACTAGCTACGTATTAATACTTCTACATTAATGGCTGGCTATGTTTTAATATTTTTACCAATGGCTGGCAATGTCTTAAAATTACTTTATCAAGGACTAGCTATGTCTAAATATTAATTCATCAATGGCTGGCTATGTCTTTATATTATTAATTAATGACTGGCTATGTCTAAATACTTTTTTTTTTATTAATGACTGGCTATGTCCAAAAATGCTTTATAAATAGCTTTCTATGTCTTAAAGCTATTTTAAATTTTTGGCTATGTTTAATACTACTTCTTCACGAATGACTGGTTATGTCTCAATACTACTTCACCAACGGTTGTCTATGTTTTAAATAAAAATCATGAATGGCTGGATATGTTTCAATTTTTAATCAATACCTGGCTATGTCTTAATATTACTTCATTAATGAATGACTATGTCTAAATACTACTTCACCAAAGGCTGGCTATAACTAAATACTTCTTTATTGATGGCTGACTATGTCTAACTACTACTTCATAAATAGCTGGCTATGTCTTAAAACCACTTCACCAATGCCTAGCTATGTCTTAGTACTTCTTTATCAATCACTGGCTATGTCTAAATACTACTTTATAAATAGCTGGGGTATGTCTAAATAGTAATTTTCACCAAAGACTGGCTATGTCTAAATACTACTTCATCAATGGTTGGCTATTTCTAAATACTTCTGCATCAACATTTGGTTGTTTAAAAATTTTTTAATAATTGGCTGGCTATGTTTTTATATTATTTCATCAATTACTGGCTATGTCTAAATACTTCTTTAAAAATGTCAAGCTATGTCTAAATACTTCTTTTATGAATAGCTGGCTATTTCTTTAATGGCTAGCTATGTCTAAATATAACATATTGCTGGCTAGCTATGTCTAAATATAACATATTGCTGGCTAGCTATGTCTAAATATAACATATTGCTGGCTAGCTATGTCTAAATATAACATATTGCTGGCTAGCTATGTCTAAATATAACATATTGCTGGCTAGCTATGTCTAAATACTACTTTATAAATTGCTGGCTATGTCTAAATACATGTACTAATTTTACCAATGATTTGCTATGTCTAAATACCACTATTTTTGGCTGGCTATGTCTTAATACCACTTCATAAATGGCTGTCCATGTTTTAATATTCTTTCATCAATGGCTGGCTAGGTCTTAATATTACTTCATTAATTGCTGGCTATGCCTTAATATTATTCCATCAATGGCTGGCCATGTCTAAATATTACTTCATTAATGGCTGGTATGTCTTAATACCATTTCATCAATGGCTGGCTATGCCTAAATATAAGTTGGATAAAAATCCTTTACCTAATTATACAATTGAAAAGCTGTTAAAAGTTTCAACAGAAGTAAAATATTTGCCTTAAAACCATTTAAAAAATATTACTTTGCCTGTTTTTGGCTATATCTCAATAACAAATAAAATTAACCCTTTGACAATTAATATGACTTCAAAACTGGTAATATTTTGATAAAGTTTAAACATTTGCTTGTGGCATCTCAATACAAGTTAACTTATCTTTACTTTGAATGAAATGGAGTGAAAAGGAGTAATGGTATTTTATGTCCAAATCATAACACTCTATGGTAGAACAAAGTATCAATTGATTCACCTAGTGTCAGGATAAGACTTGTGTAGTACTATGCTTTTTACATCATACAGAGTCAGTGAGCTAACACCTTAACAAAAGTAGATTGTAGATTGATCCCAGAAATCATTAAAATGACTCTCATCACAAATAACTTTAAAATTGTCCCGACGTTAAACAAAATTATAACCAACCAATCACATTTCCAGGTATGCTTTAGATGCCATTGACGAATTTTTAAAAAAAATGCAACTAGCTGGTCATGTCTCGATGCAAGTTTACTTGACTAAAAGCCTATTTCAAATAATACTTTAAAACTGGATGTTTCGATGCAATGGAAATACAAGAAGACATTGTCATTCAGATCCCCTGCTCTACTCACTTTCTATTTTCCACCAATAGTTTATGTGATTACAACTTCTATTCAATATCATATCAAACTTATAGAGTCTTTTGTTATCTTAACAATGACTGGAAAACTATAATGTTTTAAAATGACATTTCATATTTCAATCAAAATATCAACAATATCCATAAGTAGTAAACAGTTTTCATCAGTAACATATAGACAGAACTTGATTGTTTTTCTCATGTTTTTTTTTTTCAATTTTTGTTGTTGATGTTGTTGTATTCATTGAAAACAAAAGTGATTGAAATCTATTTAAGCATAAATGCATATGTTAAAATATATAACATCATTCTGAAACTCAAGAATAATCAAAGAGAAAATTTGTTCATCATCATCATCATCATCAAAGAGAAAAGTTGTTGGTTAAAAAATTCCACATGTAATACGCTATTAATGAAAAAAAATATATATGTGACAATGTAATAATTACTATTACATGTATATATCACTTATTTTACTCACTTAATGATATTCATTACAAGTATGTTCCACTGTATGAAAATCATCAAGAGCAAGTTTTCATCATCATCATCATCATCATGAATAAAATTCAACATCATCCCTAGCATAAATTCAACATCTTCAGCAGCATAGAACATCATCATTACCATCAGCAGCAGTAGCATTATAATCATCATCTCCCCCCTTTTTTTTTAATATTTGTATAATAATTAAAAAATGTATTTTTTTTCAGAAAAAAAATAAAATCCTACACCAAAATACCCACCCAATATAAAGAACTCCATCAAAGATAACAGTAAATTGATAACAGCCACAAAAAAGAATTTTTTCAAAATTAGTGTTTTCTTTTTAAAATTGACATATTTAACCACTTAAAAAACCATGTATATTTATGTTAAACTTCTTTTAATAATTACATGATATCTAGAGTCTCTACAGAAAATCCTATAAAATAAACAAGTTCATTTTCTCAAAATATAATTTTTCATATAAAATATGCATTTTTACTAAGAAATACTAAAATTGTAAAATTGCAGGTATTAAAATGTTGCAGAAAATATGTGAACACTTTTGAAGTAATAGCACTATTTCTTTTTGGTATGAATTTATTATTATTAACTTGCTATTCTTAAATCATAATATAAAACATGTAGCAAACTTTAACGCAAAAGGTTAATATTGTGTTCTAGATGGGTTTTCTGGGCAAAAAATTATGTAAAAACGTATACAAGTTCAAAAATAAATTAGGATAATTTCTTTAAATCAGAATGAAAAATTCTGAAATTTCAATTGTTTGGAAAATTTTAACGGAAAAACTTAATATTGTACTTCGGACGGGCGGACAGACGAACAGACAAATGGACAAAACCATTTCTATATCCCCTGCCAACTTTTTTGGAGTGGGAGATAATTATTCAGCTAAAACTCTATGGTTGGTTTTGGTCTGATACAAGTTAATAATCATCTTAAATTGGACAACTCAAGTGTAATATCTGCGACTGGTGGCGTCTCAATAAAAATTATATAGCTACAGTTACATTTATTAAGTCTTAATGCTAAGTTCCGATTTCCTATAATCCCAAAACTGCTCAGTGGTCTTGAGCATGTGTCTCAAGTGGCTAGGTTGGAACGCCAGTTGGAGCAGATCCAGGAGTGAGAAAGTTCAATTTCCCTTGCCAAAGAAGTTATGACAGGAAACTCTTGGTTTCCTCCACTATCCCTGAATTGACCATCTCGATTAAGAAAAAAATTGACTGGGATGGAAACTGCTCGTCTGGACACAAGTGAAAAAAATCTTAAAGAATAAGAAATTACTTCAACTTCTCATTCTTTGCAATCTTCAAATGGGCAAAATTGTTCAAAGCTTTGTTAGAATACTGATACTAAGTTAAAATTCAAAATATTAAATGGGGTCCGACTGTTAAATAAATTGCTAAATAGTAACCAAGTTTTAAATTATAAAAAATTTGGGTAAATTCATAAACAATTTTACATTTGATACCTATTAAATTAAATATTTATTTATTTAAACATAGTCAACCCTAACAAAATTGTTTAAACAAAAAATTTTAAAAATCTATAAGCATTTTATGCTAACAAAGCTTTGAACAATTGGAGGCCTTTTTAAATGTCTTAAAGTATTGTTAAAGGGGCTGTGTTCACTTTCAAACTCACAGCATCTCACTACTTTGGGTTTGACCCAACAACTGCAAGTACAAAATGTTTCCCTTGTAGGCACTTATTGGTTGGCTGGATATCGGTATAAGGAACCAAGTCGTCTGCATGTTTATCTTTGACAATGTAGGACAGTGTACTAGCACTTTAAATGTATACTACTGCAATTCAGATCAGGCCCCAGTTTGACAATTATTCACTAAACTGAGTGTACACTTAATTCAAATATTTCCTTTTATCAATGTTTTATAAATTTTAAGTCTTATGAGAAAATGTTTTGTTTTGTGCAACAAAACTAAATGATTTAAATATAACATTAGACATATAATTTTTTCTGTGTAACATCTTAAAATTGATATTGAAAAATTCACTAAATTGAGATGAGTGTACACTCAACTGAGTGAATGAGAGTGAAACTGGAGCCTGAAGCACTCGTGCACCACATGTACTTGTGTTAAGATTAATCCTCGAGATAAAAATTGTCTTGTCATGAATAAGTGAAAAATTGCTGATGTGACGTAAAACATTCAACCAACCACTTCATTAAAATAATATGCAGTTCAAACAAATACAACAAGATCATATTATAAATTAAAAAAATAATTTATTAACTATGAATTAGAGCTGTCATTGATATATAAAAACAGAATCCCTGAACAAGAAATGAAATATCTATAAAAACAACTGACTGCCACATTTGGTTTACATTTGATTTAACATTATTTACACAGTATTGGTTTTTATCTTAATATATCAATGACAGCTCCATGTATGCATGTGTTTGTGTATGTGATTGTGCAGATGTTGTGTGCATGTGTGCGTGTGTTGGTGTATGTTTCTTCTGTCAATGTAGGTTGTACTGACATTTCTACTTCTCTCCTATTAGTTATCAACAACCATCTTTGGCATTTTGTCCTCCCAGCAGGTCAGCCACCACTTAATGAAGAATCAGACTCAAAGACCAAGGCAGAGCATTTCTCCATCAACTATGGTACATTGATGTATGTAAAAAGACCAAAGATCAATTTAGGTATGTTTCTCGATGCAGGTAAAACTTACCCTTTACAAATAATGACATATGTTATTGGGGATGGAAAGTGATTTAAAAGAAAGAGAAAGAAGGTTAAATGATTAGCCATGGACATTTTAGTGTATTAGTAAAGTGAATGTTAGCAAAAGGATTGTCATTATCTGTCCATCGTTAACATATACATATACAAAATGTATATATGCCAAATATTCAATTTTGTTATACATCAATGATACCAAGTTAACTTCAAAACACTAAACCCCAATTTCCAAACCCAATCCTCCATTAGCAATGACACGACCAAACTGCTAAAAGGACAACAATCCAATATTGATGTTGAAAAACCGCTAGGATTGAAGCGGAGCAACCAGACACAAACTAACATTGAAGGAAGAGAACAATAAAAATTATACATAAATAACAGTAAAAATGATATATACATGTACTGGGCTGTTATACCTTAAAAGTTTCAGAAATTTTTCAATACATTTGTTATCTTATAGTGTTTCTTAAAATATTGTCCACTGTCCTATCATATTGATCAGTAGTGTCCACTATCCACTTACGCAGGTCTTTAAAGTGATAAGTCACTAGCCCGCAATGCCGCTGATAAACATCACAGACCACTGATTCTGTTATACTGGAAACAAGTAACGGCTTACGGCAAAGGAAAAAATACTTTCTCGCTTGCGGTCGACAGAGGTGAAAAGCCTTGGGGTTGAATACAAAATCCTTAACCACTCTACCGCTGTGCTTGGTTCTTTCTTCTGAAATAGAACTTTAAACTTTAAGTAAGTGAACTCGCTAAACAGCTTAAATATTAGGTCCGAGAAATTTATAGAATTTATCATTAATTCCGCCGACTATGTCTCAATATTTCTTTATCAACGCCTAGCTATGTCCAAATACTTCTTTATTTATGGCCCGTTATGTCTAAATACTCTGACTATGTCTAAATACTACTTAATAACTAATTGGCTATGTCTAAATAGTACTACTTTTCATCAATGACTGGCTGTGTCCTTGTACTTCTACATCAGTGGCTAGTGTCTAAATAAAACGTCGTCAATGGCTGGCTGTCTTAATGTTACTTCATCAATGGCTGGCTATGTCTAAATAATACTTCATCAATAACTGGCTATGTCTAAAAACAAGTGACTATGTCTTTATAATTCTACATCGATTGCTGGCTATGTTTTGATACTTTATACCAATGGCTGGCTATGTCTTTAAATTACTTCATCAATGGCCGGCTCTGCTCGATACTTCGTTATTAATTGCCGACATATCCTAATACTACTTCATCAATGACTGGCTATGCCATAATACTACTTCATTAATGCCTAGTTTTGTATAAATAAAACGCAATCAATGGTTGGCTGTCTTAAGATTACTTCATGAATGGCTGGCTATGTACTAATACTACTTCATCAATGGCTGTCTATGTCTAAATACTAGTTCATCAATGGCTGTCTATGTCTAAATACTACTTCATCAATGGCTGACTATGTCTAAATACTACATTACTTCATCAATGGATGACTATGTCTAAATACTACTTCATCAATGGCTGACTATGTCTAAATACTACATTACTTCATCAATGGATGACTATGTCTAAGTACTACTTCATCAATGGATGACTATGTCTAAGTACTACTTCATCAATGGATGACTATGTCTAAGTACTACTTCATCAATGGATGACTATGTCTAAATACTACTTCATCATAACTGGCTAAGTCTAAATACAACTAGCTACGTATTAATACTTCTACATTAATGGCTGGCTATGTTTTAATATTTTTACCAATGGCTGGCAATGTCTTAAAATTACTTTATCAAGGACTAGCTATGTCTAAATATTAATTCATCAATGGCTGGCTATGTCTTTATATTATTAATTAATGACTGGCTATTTCTAAATACTTTTTATTTATGACTGGCTATGTCTAAATACTTTTTTTTATTAATGACTGGCTATGTCCAAAAATGCTTTATAAATAGCTGTCTATGTCTTAAAGCTATTTTAAATTTTTGGCTATGTTTAATACTACTTCTTCACGAATGACTGGTTATGTCTCAATACTACTTCACCAACGGTTGTCTATGTTTTAAATAAAAATCATGAATGGCTGGATATGTTTCAATTTTTAATCAATACCTGGCTATGTCTTAATATTACTTCATTAATGAATGACTATGTCTGAATACTACTTCACCAAAGGCTGGCTATAACTAAATACTTCTTTATTGATGGCTGACTATGTCTAACTACTACTTCATAAATAGCTGGCTATGTCTTAATACCACTTCACCAATGCCTAGCTATGTCTTAGTACTTCTTTATCAATCACTGGCTATGTCTAAATACTACTTTATAAATAGCTGGGGTATGTCTAAATAGTAATTTTCACCAAAGACTGGCTATGTCTAAATACTACTTCATCAATGGTTGGCTATTTCTAAATACTTCTGCATCAACATTTGGTTGTTTTAATATTTTTTAATAATTGGCTGGCTATGTTTTTATATTATTTCATCAATTACTGGCTATGTCTAAACACTTCTTTAAAAATGTCAAGCTATGTCTAAATACTTCTTTTATGAATAGCTGGCTATTTCTTTAATGGCTAGCTATGTCTAAATATAACATATTGCTGGCTAGCTATGTCTAAATACTACTTTATAAATTGCTGGCTATGTCTAAATACATGTACTAATTTTACCAATGATTTGCTATGTCTAAATACCACTATTTTTGGCTGGCTATGTCTTAATACCACTTCATAAATGGCTGTCCATGTTTTAATATTCTTTCATCAATGGCTGGCTAGGTCTTAATATTACTTCATTAATTGCTGGCTATGCCTTAATATTATTCCATCAATGGCTGGCCATGTCTAAATATTACTTCATTAATGGCTGGTATGTCTTAATACTATTTCATCAATGGCTGGCTATGCCTAAATATAAGTTGGATAAAAATCCTTTACCTAATTATACAATTGAAAAGCTGTTAAAAGTTTCAACAGAAGTAAAATATTTGCCTTAAAACCATTTAAAAAATATTACTTTGCCTGTTTTTGGCTATATCTCAATAACAAATAAAATTAACCCTTTGACAATTAATATGACTTCAAAACTGGTAATATTTTGATAAAGTTTAAACATTTGCTTGTGGCATCTCAATACAAGTTAACTTATCTTTACTTTGAATGAAATGGAGTGAAAAGGAGTAATGGTATTTTATGTCCAAATCATAACACTCTATGGTAGAACAAAGTATCAATTGATTCACCTAGTGTCAGGATAAGACTTGTGTAGTACTATGCTTTTTACATCATACAGAGTCAGTGAGCTAACACCTTAACAAAAGTAGATTGTAGATTGATCCCAGAAATCATTAAAATGACTCTCATCACAAATAACTTTAAAATTGTCCCGACGTTAAACAAAATTATAACCAACCAATCACATTTCCAGGTATTCTTTAGATGCCATTGACGAATTTTAAAAAAAATGCAACTAGCTGGTCATGTCTCGATGCAAGTTTACTTGACTAAAAGCCTATTTCAAATAATACTTTAAAACTGGATGTTTCGATGCAATGGAAATACAAGAAGACATTGTCATTCAGATCCCCTGCTCTACTCACTTTCTATTTTCCACCAATAGTTTATGTGATTACAACTTCTATTCAATATCATATCAAACTTATAGAGTCTTTTGTTATCTTAACAATGACTGGAAAACTATAATGTTTTAAAATGACATTTCATATTTCAATCAAAATATCAACAATATCCATAAGTAGTAAACAGTTTTCATCAGTAACATATAGACAGAACTTGATTGTTTTTCTCATGTTTTTTTTTCCAATTTTTGTTGTTGATGTTGTTGTATTCATTGAAAACAAAAGTGATTGAAATCTATTTAAGCATAAATGCATATGTTAAAATATATAACATCATTCTGAAACTCAAGAATAATCAAAGAGAAAATTTGTTCATCATCATCATCATCATCATCAAAGAGAAAAGTTGTTGGTTAAAAAATTCCACATGTAATACGCTATTAATGAAAAAAAATATATATGTGACAATGTAATAATTACTATTACATGTATGTATCACTTATTTTACTCACTTAATGATATTCATTACAATTATGTTCCACTGTATGAAAATCATCAAGAGCAAGTTTTCATCATCATCATCATCAGCATCATCATCATCATCATGAATAAAATTCAACATCATCCCTAGCATAAATTCAACATCTTCAGCAGCATAGAACATCAACATTACCATCAGCAGCAGTAGCATTATAATCATCATCTCCCCCTTTTTTTTAATATTTGTATAATAATTAAAAAATGTATTTTTTTTCAGAAAAAAAAATAAAATCCTACACCAAAATACCCACCCAATATAAAGAACTCCATCAAAGATAACAGTAAATTGATAACAGCCACAAAAAAGAATTTTTTCAAAATTAGTGTTTTCTTTTTAAAATTGACATATTTAACCACTTAAAAAACCATGTATATTTATGTTAAACTTCTTTTAATAATTACATGATATCTAGAGTCTCTACAGAAAATCCTATAAAATAAACAAGTTCATTTTCTCAAAATATAATTTTTCATATAAAATATGCATTTTTACTAAGAAATACTAAAATTGCAGGTATTAAAATGTTGCAGAAAATATGTGAACACTTTTGAAGTAATAGCACTATTTCTTTTTGGTATGAATTTATTATTATTAACTTGCTATTCTTAAATCATAATATAAAACATGTAGCAAACTTTAACGCAAAAGGTTAATATTGTGTTCTAGATGGGTTTTCTGGGCAAAAAATTATGTAAAAACATATACAAGTTCGAAAATAAATTAGGATAATTTCTTTAAATCAGAATGAAAAATTCTGAAATTTCAATTGTTTGGAAAATTTTAACGGAAAAACTTAATATTGTACTTCGGACGGGCGGACAGACGAACAGACAAATGGACAAAACCATTTCTATATCCCCTGCCAACTTTGTTGGAGTGGGAGATAATTATTCAACTAAAACTCTATGGTTGGTTTTGGTCTGATACAAGTTAATAATCATCTTAAATTGGACAACTCAAGTGTAATATCTGCGACTGGTGGCGTCTCAATAAAAATTATATAGCTACAGTTACATTTATTAAGTCTTAATGCTAAGTTCCGATTTCCTATAATCCCAAAACTGCTCAGTGGTCTTGAGCATGTGTCTCAAGTGGCTAGGTTGGAACGCCAGTTGGAGCAGATCCAGGAGTGAGAAAGTTCAATTTCCCTTGCCAAAGAAGTTATGACAGGAAACTCTTGGTTTCCTCCACTATCCCTGAATTGACCATCTCGATTAAGAAAAAAATTGACTGGGATGGAAACTGCTCGTCTGGACACAAGTGAAAAAAATCTTAAAGAATAAGAAATTACTTCAACTTCTCATTCTTTGCAATCTTCAAATGGGCAAAATTGTTCAAAGCTTTGTTAGAATACTGATACTAAGTTAAAATTCAAAATATTAAATGGGGTCCGACTGTTAAATAAATTGCTAAATAGTAACCAAGTTTTAAATTATAAAAAATTTGGGTAAATTCATAAACAATTTTACATTTGATACCTATTAAATTAAATATTTATTTATTTAAACATAGTCAACCCTAACAAAATTGTTTAAACAAAAAATTTTAAAAATCTACAAGCATTTTATGCTAACAAAGCTTTGAACAATTGGAGGCCTTTTTAAATGTCTTAAAGTATTGTTAAAGGGGCTGTGTTCACTTTCAAACTCACGGCATCTCACTACTTTGGGTTTGACCCAACAACTGCAAGTACAAAAGGTTTCCCTTGTAGGCACTTATTGGTTGGCTGGATATCGGTATAAGGAACCAAGTCGTCTGCATGTTTATCTTTGACAATGTGGGACAGTGTACTAGCACTTTAAATGTATACTACTGCAATTCAGATCAGGCCCCAGTTTGACAATTATTCACTAAACTGAGTGTACACTTAATTCAAATATTTCCTTTTATCAATGTTTTATAAATTTTAAGTCTTATGAGAAAATGTTTTGTTTTGTGCAACAAAACTAAATGATTTAAATATAACATTAGACATATAATTTTTTCTGTGTAACATCTTAAAATTGATATTGAAAAATTCACTAAATTGAGATGAGTGTACACTCAACTGAGTGAATGAGAGTGAAACTGGAGCCTGAAGCACTCGTGCACCACATGTACTTGTGTTAAGATTAATCCTCGAGATAAAAATTGTCTTGTCATGAATAAGTGAAAAATTGCTGATGTGACGTAAAACATTCAACCAACCACTTCATTAAAATAATATGCAGTTCAAACAAATACAACAAGATCATATTATAAATTAAAAAAATAATTTATTAACTATGAATTAGAGCTGTCATTGATATATAAAAACAGAATCCCTGAACAAGAAATGAAATATCTATAAAAACAACTGACTGCCACATTTGGTTTACATTTGATTTAACATTATTTACACAGTATTGGTTTTTATCTTAATATATCAATGACAGCTCCATGTATGCATGTGTTTGTGTATGTGATTGTGCAGATGTTGTGTGCATGTGTGCGTGTGTTGGTGTATGTTTCTTCTGTCAATGTAGGTTGTACTGACATTTCTACTTCTCTCCTATTAGTTATCAACAACCATCTTTGGCATTTTGTCCTCCCAGCAGGTCAGCCACCACTTAATGAAGAATCAGACTCAAAGACCAAGGCAGAGCATTTCTCCATCAACTATGGTACATTGATGTATGTAAAAAGACCAAAGATCAATTTAGGTATGTTTCTCGATGCAGGTAAAACTTACCCTTTACAAATAATGACATATGTTATTGGGGATGGAAAGTGATTTAAAAGAAAGAGAAAGAAGGTTAAATGATTAGCCATGGACATTTTAGTGTATTAGTAAAGTGAATGTTAGCAAAAGGATTGTCATTATCTGTCCATCGTTAACATATACATATACAAAATGTATATATGCCAAATATTCAATTTTGTTATAGATCAATGATACCAAGTTAACTTCAAAACACTAAACCCCAATTTCCAAACCCAATCCTCCATTAGCAATGACACGACCAAACTGCTAAAAGGACAACAATCCAATATTGATGTTGAAAAACCGCTAGGATTGAAGCGGAGCAACCAGACACAAACTAACATTGAAGGAAGAGAACAATAAAAATTATACATAAATAACAGTAAAAATGATATATACATGTACTGGGCTGTTATACCTTAAAAGTTTCAGAAATTTTTCAATATATTTGTTATCTTATAGTGTTTCTTAAAATATTGTCCACTGTCCTATCATATTGATCAGTAGTGTCCACTATCCTATCATACTGACCAGTGTCTGTAAACAGGTTTGTATTATATCCAGTTCCTCAGAGTATTGTCCTCAACATATTGACCAGTAGTGTTTGTAAAAAGGTTTGTATTATATCCAGTTTCTCAGAATGTTGTACTTAGAAACATATTGACCAGTACTGTCCATAAGGATTTCCATTTTATTTCATATGATCCTCAAAATATTATTCATGATCGTCCATAGATATACAAGTTTGTTTATATTTTTAATGTGTTCCTTAAAATGTTGTCCATTGTCTTTATGACATTGTCCATTATTATCTGCAGGTATATGAATATATTCTTGTCGTTTCTCAAATTAAAATGACCTGTGTTTATAAACTAAGTGTTTCCTATATTTAGTTGTCCAGAAAATATATGGATCCATTCTAGATAATCTTTCCTAAAAATACAGAAATATTAATGTAAAAAGATTATCATTTATTTAAAAAACGAAATAAAATGGCAAAGTATGTAATGATTAATTACTTAAATATTTATTTAATAGTCTTATTTGGTTAGAAGTCCAATTAGCAAGGCCTCGTCCAAACATCGGCACACGAACATATAAAAATGTTAACTTTTTAATGCTCTATCTATACCTCACAAAAGGACATAACAAAGCTGTGGCACTATAAAAAAGTCACAATTGAACAAGGCATACATTTTCTAAACATTTTCTTGTATCTTTTTTTAAATCTTCAATTTAATTATATTCTAAACCAAGGAAGTTTATCTGCTGAACACAGTTTTTTTTTTTTGAAGTTTACTCTACCAGCCCAAACCTGACTGCCTTGACATTAGTAAAATACTCTTGACTGATGTTAAACAAAACATCAATTACTACACCCCACTCATATAAAATATTATTAAATAATTTCATTTTTTATATTACCTTTATATATTTTAATTACCGGTAGTACTTTTTTTTTTCTCTCTTGATTAAGTTGTTCTTTTTTCCCTTTCTTGATTTACCTGATCAAATAATAATAATATTATCATTATTATAATATATAAATACAAAGGAATATATTAAAATAAAGGCATCTCTTCTACTTAAATGAAACAAAATTTGATCAAATTATTAATTTTTTTTTTTTTTTTAAATATTACAATGATTTTTGGCCATTTTTTAATTTTCATTATGAAGGCAAACATCAGTCTCTACTTTTTTCACTTTTTGCTTTTGAATAAAATTATATTAAACAGTTTACAATTCCTAATTACAATCCCATAAATAAATCTGAAAAAAAGTTGAAAATGACCTTTTGACCTTGAAATTTAAAATTCAGTAATGTGATGATCTATCCAACGTTTAACGTAACAATGATATATTATTATTTCAATGAAAATCTATGGATAAAAAATGAAATTTTTTGGTTATTCTTAACTATAAAAATAACCATCAACATTATTTTATTTTAAAAAAATCACTGGAAGCATGATGTTTAAATCATGACCTCTCCTATTGAAAACAGGAAAATATATATTACCTAATCTGTAGGAGTTGGGCATTTTGTTCTCATTATCCATATATCTGTGAAGTTTTTGTTCCAACAGCTAATATCTCTTCATTTTGCTACAAATTCGAAGTTTTTGCATCTGAATTTTCCTCCGTTTCTGACACAATCTGGCTTACAATGTTCCTAAAGTTATTGTCAATTGTCCTCAACATATTGTCCATAAATGGGTTTACATGATATTGTTTCCCAAATGTTTTTTGTTTTCAACATATTGACTATTGTCTGTAAATGCTTCTGTATGATTTTGTTCCCAAAACATTCATCGTTTCATAAATTTATTTATAGGTTGGTATCATAATAATATCATAATTGTTGTTTTCCTCAAAAGAGACTAGCATTTTTTTTAAATATCTAAGGGCTTCTTTCTTTGTGTTGTTATGAAGAAATGAATGTAATGTTCCATGTACGGTTTCCTAAAAATTAAAAAAAGATCAATATAAAATATAACACGTTTTTAAAACAATTCAACATGAAACAGTTATTTAAAAAAGCCTTTTATACAGGTTATGATTTTCGTTAGTTGTAATGTTTTTGGTCATCTATGTGCTTCTCATTAACAAGGGTGTCAAGTTTTATAATAAAAACTTATCAAATGTTGTTAAAATTCATACTTCACTTAAAATCATTCAAATTATTTCCGAAATGTATGAAGCAACTTTTACTAAATTTTCTTCCAACTGAGGAACTCTGGGACAAAAGTGCCTCACAGCCTAGGTTTGGATCTCCATTTTGGGTATAACCTAGAGCAATGAAGCTTGTCACTTCATTCCTTTAAGGATTGCAGTGTCCGAATTGAGGTATTATTTTGGTGTATCAAAGGTTAGATTTTTCCTTGGCACTGGTTGGCACAGTAACACTAATGAATCTACAACATTACAGAAAGGGTGCTAACTAGTACATTGCATATTAGACACAGTAATGTTTGAGGTAGAAGTTTCAACCAGCAGATTCTAACCAAGACTTAAAAATAGATAGCGAGTTCTTTTGCCAAGCACTCAGCATTTAGAAATGAGAACACTGGGTCCTTCAGAGAAAAACTTAATAACCAACACCCCACATCATGGTAGGCATGACACTAAAGAACCCTCCCTGCACATTGCCCTGAGCTACCTTCAAAGGTAAAAATTTCTGCCACTTCATCTATACCTGGTGATGTCTCAATGTAAGTGAATATTCTTTACTGTGACACAAAACCTAATTCAATGAATGATTGAATCTTATTACTCCAAACTACTCCTTCAAACATTCTTATAATAATTACCTCTATTTACTTCCATCTGTTGCTTCTTTTATCTTGATTTACCTGACCAAATAACAGTAAAAGTTTCATTAAAGATATGAGAATACCATAAAGGTATATGCTGGAGTAATTATTTTCTACCCCCAGTGTGTTGAGAAAAATAAATTTTGCACCACTGTTGGGGTTGACAATAACAACATAATAAAGAAATGCTCAGTTTTATGGCCAGATTTAGACCAGAATATGAAGTACATGTATTAATTTTTTCATGCTCAGTTTAACTTTTTATTATGACAGTTAACATCCTCGATTTTTTTTAAACAGCCCGTGTATCTTTCTCTCCAAGTTTAAATAAAAATATCAACAGTTTGCATTTTTTCATTAAAGTCCCTTGGATAAAATTGAGAAAAATGGTGAAAAAGTGGTTTTTGTGTAAATTAAAAAAATTGGTTTATACTTAGTTAAGAATACCAATAACTTCAAGCTTTACAATTCTGTATAAATCTCTGAATTATAAAAAAAAATCTCAATATTGAAAAAATAATCTATGGAAGGACATAATTATAAAAAAATAATCATTACCCGATTTGTGGGATTTTGGCAAATTCTTTTCTGTTTACTATCAATTATTTCTTCACCATCTAATTTGTGACTATTTGCAGGGTTTCTCTCTTCTTTGTCATCTTTTTTTGTGACTATGGACAGGGTTTCTCTCTTCCTTGTTATCTTATTTGTGACTATGGGCAGGGTTTCTCTCTTCTTTGTTATCTTATTTGTGACTATGGGCAGGGTTTCTCATTTCTTTGTCATCTTATTTGTGACTATGGGCAGGATTTCTCTCTTCTTTGTCATCTTATTTGTGACTATGGGCAGGATTTCTCTCTTCTTTGTCATCTTATTTGTGACTATGTGCAGGATTTTTCTTCACCATCTTATTTGTGACTATGGGCAGGGTTTCTCTTCACCATCTTATTTGTGACTATGGGCAAAGTTTCTTTCTTCTTTGTCATCTTATTTGTGACTATGGGCAGGGTTTCTCTCTTCCTTGTTATCTTATTCGTGACTATGGGCAGGATTTCTCTCTTCTTTGTCATCTTATTTGTGACTATGTGCAGGATTTTTCTTCACCATCTTATTTGTGACTAATGGCAGGGTTTCTCTCTTCTTTGTCAACTTATTTGTGACTATGGGCATGGATTTCTCTCTTCTTGTCATCTTATTTGTGATTATGGGCAGGGTTTCTCTCTTCTTTGTCATCTTATTTATGACTATGGCAGGGTTTCTCTCTTCCTTGTTGTCTTATTCGTGACTATGGGCAGGGTTTCTCATTTCTTAGTCATCTTATTTGTGACTATGGGCAGAGTTTCTCTCTTCTTTGTCATCTTTTTTGTGACTATGGGCAGGGTTTCTCTCTTCTTTGTCATCTTTTTTGTGACTATGGGCAGGATTTCCCTCTTCTATGTCATCTTATTTGTGACTATGGGCAGGATTTCTCTTCACCATCTTATTTGTGACTATTGGCAGGGTTTCTCTCTTCTTGATTATTTTATTTGTGACTATGGGCAGGGTTTCTCTCTTCTTTGTCATCTTTTTCATGACTATGGGCAGGGTTTCTCTCTTGTCATCTTATTTGTGACTATGGGCAGGGTTTCTCACTTCTTTGTCATCTTATTTGTGACTATGGGCAGGGTTTCTCTCTTCTTTGTCATCTTTTTTGTTACTAAGGGCATGGATTTCTCTCTTCCTTGTTATCTTATTTGTGACTATGGCAGGGTTTCTCTCTTCTTTGTCATCTTATTTATGACTATGGCAGGGTTTCTCTTTTTTCACCATCTTATTTGTGACTATTGGCAGGGTTTCTCTCTTCTTTGTCATCTTATTTGTGACTGTGGGCAGGGTTTCTCTTCACCATCTTATTTGTGACTATGGGCAAAGTTTCTTTCTTCTTTGTCATTTTTTTGTGACTTAGGGCAGGGTTTCCCATTTCTTAGTCATCTAATTTGTGACTATGGGCAAGAATTTCTCTCTTCTTTGTCAACTTATTTGTGACTATGGGCATGGATTTCTCTCTTCTTGTCAACTTATTTGTGACTATGGACAGGGTTTCTCTTTTCTTTGTCATCTTATTTGTGACTATGGGCAGGGTTTCTCTTCACCATCTTATTTGTGACTATGGGCAAAGTTTCTTTCTTCTTTGTCATCTTTTTTGTGACTTTGGGCAGGGTTTCTCTCTTCCTTGTTATCTTATTTGTGACTATGGGCAGGGTTTCTCATTTCTTAGTCATCTTATTTGTGACTATGGGCATGGATTTCTCTCTTCTTTGTCATCTTATTTCTGACTATGGGCAGGATTTCTCTCTTCTTTGTCATTTTATTTGTGACTATGGGCAGGGTTTCTTTCTTCTTTGTCATATTATTTGTGACTATGGGCAGGGTTTCTCTTTTTTCACCATCTTATTTGTGACTATTGGCAGGGTTTCTCTCTTGTTTGTCATCTTTTTTGTGACTATGGGCAGGGTTTCTCTTTTTTCATCATCTTATTTGTGACTATTGGCAGGGTTTCTCTCTTCTTCGCCATCTTATTTGCAACTATGGGCAGGGTTTCTTTTCACCATCTTATATGTGGCTATCGACAAAATTTCTCTTCACCATATTTTTTGTTACTATTGGCAGAGTTTCTCTCTTCTTTGTCATCTTATTTGTGACTATTGGCAGGGTTTCTCTCTTCTTATTTGTGACTATTGGCATAGTTTCTCTCTTCTTTGTCATCTTATTTGTGACTATGGGCAGGGTTTCTCTCTTCTTTGTCATCTTATTTGTGACAATGGACAGGGTTTCTCTCTTCTTTGTCATCTTTTTTGTGATGATGGGCAGGGTTTCTATTCACCATCTTATTTGTGACTATTGGCACTGTTTCTCTCTTCTTTGTCATCTAATCTGTGACTATGGGCACAGTTTCTCTCTTCTTTATCACCTTATTTGTGACTATGGGCAGGGTTTCTCTCTTCTATGCATCTTATTTGGGACTATGGACAGGGTTTCTCTCTTCTTTGTCATCTTTTTTGTGATAATGGGCAGGGTTTCTATTCACCATCTTATTCGTGACTATTGGCAGAGTTTCTCTCTTCTTTATCATCTTATTTGTGACTATGGGCAGGGTTTCTCTCTTCTTTGTCATCTTATTTGTGACTATGGACAGGGTTTCTCTCTTCTTTATCACCTTATTTGTGACTATGGGCAGAGTTTCTCTTATCTTTGTCATCTTTTTTGTGACTATGGGCAGAGTTTCTCTTATCTTTGTCATCTTTTTTGTGACTATTGGCAGAGTTTCTCTCTTCTTTGTCATCTTATTTGTGACTATTGGCAGGGTTTCTCTCTTCTTATTTGTGACTATGGGCAGGGTTTCTCTCTTCTTTGTCATCTTATTTGTGACTATGGACAGGGTTTCTCTCTTCTTTATCACCTTATTTGTGACTATGGGCAGAGTTTCTCTTATCTTTGTCATCTTTTTTGTGACTATGGGCAGAGTTTCTCTTATCTTTGTCATCTTTTTTGTGACTATTGGCAGAGTTTCTCTCTTCTTTGTCATCTTATTTGTGACTATTGGCAGGGTTTCTCTCTTCTTATTTGTGACTATGGACAGGGTTTCTCTCTTCTTTGTCATCTTATTTGTGACTATGGACAGGGTTTCTCTCTTCTTTGTCATCTTTTTTGTGATGATGGGCAGGGTTTCTATTCACCATCTTATTTGTGACTATTGGCAGGGTTTCTCTCTTCTTTGTCATCTAATCTGTGACTATGGGCAGAGTTTCTCTCTTCTTTATCACCTTATTTGTGACTATGGGCAGGGTTTCTCTCTTCTATGCATCTTATTTGTGACTATGGACAGGGTTTCTCTCTTCTTTGTCATCTTTTTTGTGATGATGGGCAGGGTTTCTATTCACCATCTTATTTGTGACTATTGGCACTGTTTCTCTCTTCTTTGTCATCTAATCTGTGACTATGGGCAGAGTTTCTCTCTTCTTTATCACCTTATCTGTGACTATGGGCAGGGTTTCTCTCTTCTATGCATCTTATTTGGGACTATGGACAGGGTTTCTCTCTTCTTTGTCATCTTTTTTGTGATAATGGGCAGGGTTTCTATTCACCATCTTATTGTGACTCTTGGCAGAGTTTCTCTTATCTTTGTCATCTTTTTTGTGACTATGGGCAGAGTTTCTCTTATCTTTGTCATCTTTTTTGTGACTATGGGCAGAGTTTCTCTTATCTTTGTCATCTTTTTTGTGACTATGGGCAGAGTTTCTCTTATCTTTGTCATCTTATTGTGACTATTGGCAGAGTTTCTCTTATCTTTGTCATCTTTTTTTGACTATGAGAAGGATTTCTCTTTTTTCACCAGCTTATTTGTGACTATGGACAGGATTTCTCTTATCTTTGTCATCTTTTCTGTGACTATGGGCAGGATTTCTCTTTTATCACTCATCACTATCTTATTTGTGACTATGGGCAGGGTTTCTCTTTTCTTCATCTTATTTGTGATGGCAAGCAGGGTTTCTCTTTTACTTCACCATCTTATTTGTGATTATTGCAGAGTTTTTTCTTTCTTTACCATCTCTCATGTGACTGTGGGCATGATTTGTCTTCTATCACCATCTTATTTGTGACTATGAGCAGGGTTTCTTTCTTCACCATCTTATTTGTGACTGGGCAGTATATTTTTTCACTTTCTTATTTCTTTTACTTAACCATCTCATTTGTGAATACAGGCGGGAGTTCTCTTTTCTTCAGCATTTCTTATGTAAATATGGGCTGGGTTTCTCTTTTTTTTTCAACATTTTATTTGTGGCTATGGGCAGGATTTCTCTTTCTTTGCCATCTTATTTGTGACTATGGGCAGGTTTCTCTTTTTTCACCATTTTATTTGTAATGAAAAGCAGGGTTTCTCTTTTACTTCACCATCTTATTTGTGACTATGGGCAGGATTTATATTCTCTTCACTATCTCATTTGTGACTAAGGCATGTTTTTTTTTAACTTCAACATCTTATTAAAATTGTGACTATGGGCAGGATTCTTCTTCCCCATCTGTTATGTGACTATGGAAGGGTTTTCTTTTACTTCACCATCTTGTTTGTGATTATGGGCAAGGTTTCTTTTTTCTTCACCATCTTGTTAGTGACTATACGCAGGATTTCTCTTTCTTCACCATCTTATTTGTGACTATGGGCAGGATTTCTATTTTCTTCTTTTTTTTGTAACTATGGGTGGGTTTCTCTTTTTTCATCAAATGTCTAACTGTCGCAGTGTTTCAGTTTTCTTTAGCATTTCACATTGTTTATTATTGACTTTGTGGCAGGGTTCATTTGACATTATATTTTAATAGCAGGGCTTCTCTGGAACATTTTACCATCTTATCTTAGCAACTTTGTGGGAGGGCTTCTCTTTTCTTCAGCATTTATGTATCATTTAGACAGTTTTCTCTTCTACATCATTTGACATATCTTTTGAACTTTTGAACAGAATTTGAACTATCTTGGTAACTTTGTGGCAGGATTGCTTTTATTCAGCATGTTGTGGCAGGGTTTCCCTTCTGAAGCATTTAACGTATCTCGGTAACTTTGTGGCAGGATTTCTCTTATTTAACAATTTGTGGCTAGGTTTCTTTTCTACAGTATTTGATGTATCTTGGTAACTCTGTGGCAGGGTTTCTCTTTCTCAGCATTTTGTGGCAGAGTTTTTCTTTTATAGCATTCAATGCATCTTTGTTTCTTTGTAGCACTGGTTTCTTTTACTGCATTTGACGTTTTACCTTAGTAACTGTGGCAGGGTTTGCCTTTTTCAGCATTTTTGACAGGTTTTCCTTCTACAGCATTTAACGTATCTTGGTAACTTTGTGGCAGGGTTTCTCTTTTACAGCATTTAAAATTTATCTTAGTAACTTTGTGGCAGGGTTTTTCTTTCTCAGCATTTTGTGGCAGGGTTTCTATTTCCCATAATTTTTTGGCAGGGTTTCTCTTCTTCAGCATTCAACTATCTTGTTAACTTTGTTGCAGGATTTCTCTTATTCAGCATTTTGTGGCAGGGTTTCTCTTCTTCAGCATTCAACTATCTTGGTAACTTTGTTGCAGGATTTCTCTTATTCAGTATTTTGTGGCAGGGTTTCTCTTTTACTGCATTTGACGTTTATCTTAGTAACTTTGTGGCAGGGTTTATCTTTTACAGTATCTGACGTTTATCTTAGTAACTTTGTGGCAGGGTTTATCTTTTACAGCAATTGGTGTTTATCTTAGTAACTTTGTGGCAGAGTTTCTCTTCTTCAGCATTCAACTATTTTTGTAATTTTTTGGCAGGTTTTCTCTTATTCAGAATTTTGCAGCAAAGTTTCTTGTTTGTCTAAGAATGTTTTTCTGACTCTGGCAGGGAGTTTTCTTTACCATCTGTCAATTGTATCTTGTGACTTTGGGCTTTTTTCTTTTTATCCTTAATTTTATTCAACAACATTTCTTCCATCATTTGATTTCTTTGTGACTCAAGTGCCTTTTTTTAAAAGTAATACTAAGTTTCATATGACCTCTATCAGTTTCTGGTTTCTTTATTCTCTAACATCTTTATCTGTCAGATTTTATTTTCTGTCTTGGTTTTTATATTTGTAGCTTTGTGGCAGCATTTCTCTTGTTAATGTCCAACTTTTCAATCATTTTGACTTCTAGGAAGGGATTTTTTTCACTTTGCACTATCTGACATATTTTTATCTTTGTTACTTAGTGGTTTTCTTATTTGTCCATTTGACAGTGACCTTTTTGACTTAATCTTTGTTAAAGGCATTCATTTGTCTTCACTATGACATCTTTTATCTGATTTTGTGACAAGGCTTTTTTTATTCTTCACCTTTATCAATGTAGGAACCATTTTCTTCACAATCTGACATTTCTGTAAATATCTGTGGTTTACTTGATTCTTCACTATCTGATATTGATTTTGGGCTTTGTTTCAGGGATTCCTTTATTCATTTCAATTCTGTTATTTCTGGGATTTTTTTTCCCTATCACCAACAAGTCAAAAATTCTTATTGTCTAAGGTCTTTTCCCATCATAAATCACTAATTTGTGGCAGGGATTCTTTTTTCTTCACCATTTTACTGTTGTATCTTTATCAGGATTTTTAGATTTGGGAATTTGTCAGGGTTTTCTTCATTAACTTATCTGGTTTTTTATCCATACTGTTGTGGGGATTTATCATGTTTACCATTTATTTTTAATCTTGTGTTTTTTCCTTGGCATAGCTCCAACTGACTTTTTATGTTTCATGATTTCTGGTAGAGTTTCTTTTTTTTTCACCTTCCAACATATATCTTTGCTACTTTGGAGATTAATTTTTTCAGGTTTTTGTTTTCTTCAACGCTTATTCTGTTTCTGCCCTCAGTATATGCAATCCTGCCTTCTCCTTCCCTCCTGTTGTAGTTTGTACCTGCTTCTAATCTACCCCTACTAGTTTATCGAATTCAATTAAGGAATTTTTGTGTTCAAAGTACTGCTACATCCAGCCGTCCATTCATCAACTTAAATTGTGTATTTTTGCAACCAAGGCGACACATCTGCAGCTGATCCATTTATCAACTTCATATTGGAACGCTGTCCTCTCTTCAGATGATCCCAACACCAACAATGAAGAAATGGACTCAGAAACCAGTGTAGTGTTTTTTCAATTAACAGAGGCACATAGAAAGGCCCAAACTACGACATTTAAGAAAGAGAAAAACAAAACATTACATATCCTGCCTACTGTCATTTGGGGAATTCATGGTCTTCTGCCTGTTCTCACTGACCATTCCTCCAGATGAACTTTGAAAACCATTTCATATCGAAGTTGAAGGGTCATTCTTCAAGTTCTTTCCTATTTACTCTGGGTTTTACTGATCCATGTAACATAGGTTTGTATTAAGTCAAGATTCCATGGGATGGCCTGAAAATAGAGAAAAATGTTACTTAATATCAAATCATCTAGCATATAAGCCTGGAAAATGAACAATATGTCTTGTCCTTGCATATTTACTAGAAAAATGAAGTGGTAAAATTTGATCAAAACAACGATTAATCTAAATCTAGCCCGATTTGAATACGGAATATTGATATTTTTCTCTTTAAGAAATGTTACATTCCTCCCCCTTCTCCAATAGTACTAACAAATTAGTCTAATATTAAAGAACAAGAGACCTAATAGTTCCTGTATTGCTCACCTGATACACTATATTTAGTTTTTTAGCTTTTTCTTTTTAAAATAATTCATTTATTTTAACACAGAAAAACATGCTAGCAATATCTTTATTCTGTGACATATAAAGAGATATTTACCATAACTATCTTTTTAACTGCCCATTTACTTTCAAGGGAAGATGATTTCTTACATATAAAGTAATTATTGCTCAATAATTTTTTTACATGTTTTATCCCCGAGACCCATTTTCCTTGTTTCAAATTTCAACAAAATTGGTAAATAAAAGAACAATTAATCGCATTTTATAGGTTTTTGCTATTTAAAGTAAAGACAACTATCTAAGAATTAAGATGAAAATGGCAGATGTAATTTTCAAAATCTATCACCCAAGAACCTTCCATACTAAAATTCCTTTCAAATGGTCATGCACTTTCAGAGGAAGTTTTTTTAAAGATTTAGGCTAAAAGTACACCTTATTGCATATTGTGCAATTACATGCATTACAGGCCCATGGGCCTTAACGCTCACCTGAGTAAATGTCCAAAATTGTTTGCAAAGTGCAATAGACAATATATTCAGTACACAAACTTTCCAAGTTTTCTCAATTGAAGAACTGTCACAATACTTAATTACCAATTAAGTTCTCTAATGCAGCTATGACCTTGACATTTGCACATATGACCTTAAAACCACATATCAAAATGACCGTCATGTCAATACCTACAATATTCCAATATATATACAAAAAGTTATTAGTTTTCAAGATAATTAGCAATTTAAGGCTTCTTTTGCAGCTGTAACCTTAACTGTTAAACATATTACCCTGAGCCATATATCAAAATATCATCATGTCAATACCTACAATATTCTAATATACATATCTCTACAAAAAGTTAATTGTTTTCAAGATATATTGACAAATATATAATTTTTAGCAATTTCTCCCTTAAGTACCCTGCCATTTTCCCATTTGGAGCCCCACAGCTATCCTTTGGGCAAATTTGAAATAAGGTGTCCTAAGAATGTTATGCATGAAATATCTAAGCTATATCTCTTGTATGTTCAGAGGAGAAGATTTTTAAAGATTTCACTATTTTCCCCTTTATGGGGCCTCAGGGGAAATAACCCCGTCATTTGTACAAATCTAAAAAGCTTTCATCTAGGCATCATTACTGCTATATATAATCAAATTTGGCTCAAAAGTTTTGGAGAAGATCAAAATGTAAAGTTTATACACGAGGCTAAAAATTGTACAGCATTTACCTTCTATAATTTTATTTTCAACAAATCGGTAAATAAATGAACCTGTAATGGCCATTTATAATTTACAGTATTGGCTGCAATCCTTGATTTCAGGTTAACATCAGATGAAATTTTTATCCTTTCAATTCAAGGACATCCCAAACTGAATTTCCTTTTAATTGGCCATGTATTTTCAGAAAGATGACTTTCAAAGAATTAAGCTAAAAACACAACTAATTTGCATATTGTTATTGTGCAAAAAAAAAAAAAAAAAAAAAAAAAAAAAAAAAAAAAAAAAACAAGAGGCCCATGGGCCTTAACGCTCACCTGAAGATATTTCCAATATTGTTTGCAAAGTGCAATAGACAATATATTAAGTACAGAAACTTTAAAAGTTTTCTCAAGTTAAGAACTCCCACAAAACTTAATCAAAAAAATTCACATTCATTTATAAGTAGCTTATATAATATGCATGAAGTAACTGAAGTGCAATGAATAATTTCCAAATTATTAATCAATTTCAATATACTTATGCAGCTAGGTCTTTGACCTTTGAACATATATGACCTCAAACAATATATGATTGTCATGTTAATACCTACAATATTCTAATATACATGCATATGCATGAAATTAATAGATTTCAAGAAAATTAGCAATTAAAGTCTTCTTTTGCAGCTGTAACCTTGACCTTTCAACATGACCTTGAACCATATATCAAAATGATCGTCATGTCAATACCTATGGTATACTAATACATGCTTATACAAAAAGTTAATAGTTTTCAAGTTAATTAGCAATTAAAGTCTTCTTTTGCAGCTGTGGCCTTGACCTTTCAACATATGACCTTAATCCATATATCAAAGAGATCGTCATGCCAATACCAACAATATTCTTAAATACATGCCTATAAAAAAAATTAATAGTTTTCAAGATATAGTGACAAATATATAATTTTTAGCAATTTCCCCACTCAGTCCTTAACTTACAATTTCCCCATTTTGAGCCCCATGACTACCATTTGTGCAAATCTGAAAATAGGTGACCTAAGGATGTTATAAATGAAAAAAACTAAGGTATATCTCTTGTAGATTCAGAGGAGAAGATTTTTAAAGTTTTTCACTTTTTTCCCCCTTATGGGGCCCCAAGGGGACATAACTCCTTCATTGTGCTTATCTATAAGGGCTTCACTCAGGCATGATTGTTACCAAGTTTCATCAAATTTGGCCCAGTGGTTTTGGAGGAGAAGATTAAAATGTAAAAAGTTTACGCACGACAGACGACGCACGAAGATGGATAGTAATAGCTCATCTGAGCTTTCAGCTCAGGTGAGCTAAAAATTTAAAATAAAAAATAATTAAGGACTGAATGTCATTTTGAATTTGTCATTGAGGTATGACAGCATCAGACCACGTTCAAAGTAAGTGAATCATGAACTTATATTTACATTTTTTTTGTTTCTGAAAGGGGCATTGTAAATTACCGATGTTGCTGATGAAGGCAGTGTTTCATACTTCAAGCAAGATAATTCGCATTGTTGACCAACTAAACAGAAGAGCCATTTTTTCAATAGTGCAAATTGAATTTCCTTCAATCATTGTGAATTTTTTTTTTATCTTTGTTTGTTCTTTCTGAAAAAAGTATCTTATTTACATTAATATACATAAGAAACAATTTCATCTTTCCATCATATATTCTATTCCATTCTTTTTGCACTGCCGACAGCGGACTTACAAAGAGTGGTGAGACGGTTGACCTAGATATGTCGTCATTTTCGAAAAATCAGTTAACGGGTTGTTTACTTGTACATGAGCTGAAGAAGTGAGATGACAGCAGGCTGCAATTGCAGAAGTATAGACATTAACTAATTGATATTTAATCGATATAATTGTCCATATACACAACCCATGTCGCTACACTGCATTTTGTTGCAAGTTATGAATGGAATTGTGAAATTATGAATGAAAAGGTAGTTCCATGGCATTCATTCGCCATAAAGTGATCAGCGCTCAGAAGGAAGCTGATTGGTTGCAATTCAAATGGGTGTGTTTTCACTAAACTTAGTGTGTGATTCGATGTTGTCATTGAGAAATGATAACATCGGTTGTTGGCTAGATTCATATAAGGCGATAACATCGATATTGTAAATATTAATAATTGTAAGCATTAATTTTCCAGTTTTCATCTGGATTTGTTTACAAAGGCAACATGAAATGTTATTAATATTAATATGATTGTAGGCATATCCAAAGTGGAGAAACAGCAAATTCTTAAATGCATTTTTTTTTTACCACTATTGACATTTTTAGTTTATTTTATATACTTAATAATAATTCATTCACCCATTCAATCAGACTATGTATGTAACGATCATTTAATTTGCCATTGAGAAGTACCCGTAAATCCCCGCATATAGGACGGTTTATTTTACCTTAAAATTTATTTTTTGAGAGGGGGGGGGGGGGGTCGTCTTATACGACGGTACACAACTGAGGGGTTGAAATTCTTGAGAAAATGTCCACACACGATCGTCATGTCCGCCATCTTTGTTTTTGTATATTGTAGTTTCACAATGGTTGATATATTTTACAGATTCATAACATACAAGAAACGCGAATTACGTGCTTTGAAATTTTTGTAGTTTTGTATATTTATTTATCTTTTAATAAAATAAAGTTATAATAAATAATTAAATAAGAAATACAAAGAAATCATCAAGGTTTCTGTAAGTACAGTAATCGAGGAGGCGGTAAATATTCTGTACAATATTTTATTCTTTTTGTTTACTTTTTACAATCTAGAAATTACATAAACCACACTTTGTCTGCTTCACACGTAAAGGGCAATACTTGTGTTCAGAGTATCAGGGTTCCTGTCTTCAACAGCTGATTGATAATCTAATAAACAATAACGATTTTTTTTAATCTAGTTTATTGAATTTATTTAAAAACATAACAGATATACGTCCTTATGATTACTGATGATGAGATGTTCTGGTATCTGATTTTATTTTTAGGTTTTCTGATTTATTCAAAACTTAAACTAGAATCAAACGGCAAAGAAATTTATACACAAGTACGGTATTAAAAATAAAAAATATAAACAATAGGCGAAAATTGTTCGAAAGTTTTCTTGTCCGATCAGTAGCGTCAACTACCGGTACCAGTATGACCTTATCTGAAAATCATGGTCGTCTTATAGGTGCAGTATCGCCTGAAATCATCAAAAATGACGGGGAAAATCCCACCCCGTCTTATAGGCGATGTAGTCTTATATCCGGGGATTTATGGTAAATGACAAGGTCACAGTGTAGAATGTTTAGCCTTTTAAAAAATATACTTTCGGCTGGGGATCAATCCCAGAACCTTCAGCACTTTAGGCAAGTGCTCAACCGAGCTACTCAGACCACTAGACATAAAACAGGTGAATCACGAAATGTTTATATTACTCCATACAATTTCTAATATACACACGCCTATACAAAACGTTTTCCTGATAATTATTTCAATATTCTTTTGCAGCTGAACCAATGACCATAGCAATATATATCAAAGTGATTGTTATAACACCTGCTTTATTCTAATATTAATGTATACATGTAGTTATCCAGGTATTCTTTGCTGCTGTGACCTTAAACTATATATCAAAATAATTGCCACATCAATAACTTAAATAACAGAATCTCGGATTCAAGAAAATTTAAAAGCTGAAAAATAACAAGAATTTTCTTGGAATAAGTAACATCTGCAGATTTTCAAAACATTTGCCCAAATTCTAAAGAAGGAATTAGATCCACAAGCAATAAGTCAAAACTGTCTATTTAAAAAGAAAGAGAGCTTTGATTGTGTTTTTTAGAGGCATCCTCTAGACATAATAAAACTGCAAAGATTGAAAATATTAGGAGCTAGATGTACAAGCCAGAGCCAATAAACAGACACAGAGTTTACAACAGTATACAATAATATGACCAATCACTTGGTAATGCATATGGGTGTAAAATAAAACATGTAAACATTTCAAAATGAAAGTGTTAAAAATAACAACATACTTTTTATCATCTTCAGTCCTTGCATTATTTCTTATCCTCAGATAAGGTTGTCCTGTTCTAGCATTTGATGTTAACTTCTGCCTGTTAAATATAAAATATTTCTGTTATCAACAAATATTAGAGCATTAACAGTTGAACATAACTGAACTCATTTGTATTCACAGAAACCTCTTCTCTCTAAAATCATTCAGTTTTGGAGAAGTACTCCAATGCCTTAGAGATAAAGTGGTTTTAAGTCACTCAGTGCCTAGGTTAGAATCTTGCTAAAGTTTATTGGTTTTCATTGGGCACTACAGGATTAGATGTACAAGCAAAAGCCAACAGACACACAGCTTACAAGAGTATACAATAATATGACCCATTATTTCCCACCATTCCGGAACTGGTTGGTTATATATATTTAAATCTTGGCTTTGGAATAGAACACAATTACTCAACTTCATATTTAGGTGCCTTTACTAAGCCTTATGTTTTTTTCCCAAAGATCTCCCTAGAGTAATTTCAAGTAAAACTAGACATTGCATTTGAGTAGGGCAAAATCGCTGGGTAAGTCCCCTCAAAGTGTGGCAACCTTGTACATTGAAGTTTTTTTTCCTAGAGTGCATAATCAGTAGAGTGTGACATCATTATTATCTCCCTTTCTATTTCAACCAAACAGATGTGACCCCCAAAAGGCACAACTACATGTCACAAGGAACAAGTGTACAAAGTTTCATTACATTCTATCCAATGGTGTTTCAAAAGTTCATTAAATAACTCTTAAAATAAAGAAAATCACTGGACATGAAAATAAGGTCACAATATCTGACTTTGTGGTACAATATGTAAAGCATCTAAAATTGTACCTATAAAACAAATTTCATCGAGATCGGTCAATTAGTTTCTTTTCTAGAGTGCAAAATCAGCAGAGTGAGACATCGTTATTATCTCCCTTACTATTTCAACCAATCAGATGTAACCCTCAAAAGGCACAACTACATGTCATAGGTAACAAGTGTACAAAATTGCATCACATTCCACCAAACCATTTTTGAGCTATGGTGTTTACAAAAGTGTGGCGGAAAAATACAGAATAATAATAATAATAATAAAGGGTAAATCAATAAGTCATCCAAACTATGTTGGGGGTGACTTAAAATGGAATAAAGCATTTTCTCAAATTAACAGCGTTTCTCAAAATGTTAGATTTTACACCAAAATATTTTAAAAGTATTCATTAAATAGTTAAGATATTTCACATGGATTGCAAACTAATCACGTAACATTTTTAGTCAATTTCATTAGTTTTAAGCAAAATTTTAAACCCCCTCCATTATTTTTTTCTTTTTGAAAACACTTTGCCCCTTAAACCAAATAATGAAAGATATTTCTAAAACCTGTAATGCAATTATGTTAAAAATCTACCTTGGCGGAAGATATATTAAAAATTTAACAGTGAAAAAAATTGTCTGTTAGCGCATTTGCTCAAAATTCACAGCTTTTCTTTCAAAATGCAAGCTTTACCCAAAAATATTTTAAAAATTTGCTATTTAACTCCAGAAATCTTAATTAAACTGCATAAATGAACTCTGGTTGGAAATTTGAATCCTACAGCAGCTTTACTTGCATATTTAATTATATAAATTCAAATATATAATTGAATTCAAATATTGTGAAAAATGCTGTATATTGCTATTTTTTATTTTTTCTGCTGTGACAGAAGTTTGTTACATTGGTTAGTTCAAGTAAAGCTTCAAAAAATCTTTTAATTTTATATATAGTTTTATTAGAAAGGATAGGGGTGTCAAGTGGCTTGTTATAAAATACATATTTGCTTACCTTGATTCTTTATTCCACATGTCCACTTGTTTACCCCTTATTCATTCCTAGGTTCATCTGTAGTCCTAATCTATTGTTGTTGGGTCAGCCTCAGTCCTTATCTAATCCACTGTTGCGGGGTACATCTTTAGTCCTTAACCATTATTGTGTGGTCCATCTGTAGTCCTTATCTATCATTGTTGAGTCCATCTTTAGTCCTTATCCATCTGTAGTCCTCATGGAATTCATCATTTTGTAGTCAATCTGTAGTCTTTATTAAATCCATCTAGTGTGGTCCATCTGTATGCCTTATCCATCGTTGTTTGGTCCATTTGTAGTCCTCATTCATTGTTGTTGGTCCATCTGTAGTCCTTATCCATTTGTGTGGTCCATCGGTAGTCTTTATCCAGTTGTGTGGTCCATCTGTAGTTATCCAATCCACTGTTGCGGGGTACATCTTTAGTCCTTAACCATTGTTGTGTGGTCCATATTTAGTTCTTATCTATCATTGTTGGGTCCATCTTTAGTCCTTATCCATCTGTAGTCCTCATGGAATTCATCATTTTGTAGTCAATCTGTAGTCTTTATTAAATCCATCTAGTGTGGTCCATCTGTATGCCTTATCCATCGTTGTTTGGTCCATTTGTAGTCCTCATTCATTGTTGTTGGTCCATCTGTAGTCCTTATGCATTTGTGTGGTCTATTGGTAGTCTTTATCCAGTTGTGTGGTCCATCTGTGGTCCAATGCTGTGGGGTTCATTGTCCATTTCTGTAAAAAGCAAAAGAACATAGTTTCTATACTTAATACTTTCTCACTATATGCCAACAGATCTCACTACTAGATGTTTTCAGTTTATTTTAAAATAAGAGAGAATTGGTAGAACCAATGGATGCTCCCCAAATAAAGGCTAGTTCTAAAGGGGCTATTTTTTTCATTTAAACATGCATGTTTGTTTAAATAAATTTTGCAAAAGAAAGTAATTGTGCACTGCACTTCTTATCAAGAGCTATCTATAACGTTTCATTATGCCTCTAATAGCTTTAAAGGTATGCTCTGAACAAAATTAAAGTATAAACAAGAGATGTTCGTGAAACACATCTGTATACAAAATTTCATTGCAACCTCTGCAAAGAAAATGAACGGAAACTGAATAATTGAAAATTTTCTAAGTCCGAGGGGGATAACTTTGTCAAAAATTACTTGATCATACCCAAAACAGAACTTAACCTAGATATTCTATTGATAAATCTGAATACCAAATTTCATTTCAGTATGTGCAACCTCTGCGAAGAAAATGAACGCAGTGATTTTGCTATGGTTTTTTAAAACTACCTTCCACCTTTCAGATTGGGAAAATTTGGGCCCTTTATATTATGCTCAGAATTTTTAAAATTCATTGCAAAGATTTTATATTGTGAAAATATGTAACATTTTTGTCTTTCAGAACAGTTTTGGACAACTGGATTTAATTTGATTGTGTGTCACTGTTGCCTTTTGGGGAATTTTAGTTGTCAAATTGGGAAAATTTTGTCTTATTTCTCAAGGGGAAACTACCTTTATTCAGTAGTAATTTTAGACAAACAAAACCATGGGAAAGGAAACTGCGGGTAGACCGACAAACTTTACTTTTACTTTTTTAAAGTAAACATCTGCTTTTACCACTGTTGTGGCATCCATAGTCTTCATACATGTTGGGGGGTCCATCTATAGTCCTTATCCATGTTGTGGGGTCCATCAAGAGTCCTAATCCATTTTGTGAGGTCCATTGTCCATTTCTGTAAAAAGCAAATTAAAAAAGTTACAGCATGTCAACAAACTAATTTTACATGGATGCCCATGTAAAAACAAATTAAATTTAGCCCTCTTACTGCCAAGAAAAAACTATCTGCCAGCAGACTTTAGCTCAGTGGTATTTAGCTGGTAGCATACCTCCGCCTTAAGCTCAGTGATATTTATCTGGCAGCAAACCTCCGCTCAAATTAAGTGGTATTTATCAGGCAGCAGATTGTTAGAAACTTAACAACGGGCTTTAAAATCTAAAACTCTGCACAATACAATGATTTTTTAGTTTTTAGATCTTAAAAAAGCAATTTGCAATACTAGTTACTCCCTTTGAAAAAGATGTTGATTTCGCAGGTACTTTCACCAGACAGGTTCCTCTAAAACCTGAATATAGTCAGGCTTCTCTGTAGTACAAATAATCTCACAATGAGATATATAACAAATCATTACTCATTTTTTGCCATTGAAATGTAGCAAGTAGTTGCTCAAGTTGAGATTTATCAATCAGTCTGGTCTCAAGGTGTGTACTGTCAGTCGTTCCTTGTCTCATGCTGTAGTTGATGCTTGGTGTCTCTACATCAGCCCTCTTTGTTATAATTTCAATACAGCATTTCACCCTTTCAACAGTTCAATCTTAACACTTCTAATGCAGAACAAAATTCAAAAACTTAAATATAGCATTTTTCAAATTAACACAGATACACCAATGCATATTAAAAAAGTCAAAAAAAAAAAAAAAAAATCAATTTAGTATGTTTCTCAATGAGGGTAGCGGTACCACTTCCAAATAATAACATAACTGTTAAAGGGAATGAAAAAGTGACTAAGAAGAAGAGAAAGACAAGAATTATATGCATGATTAGCACTAGACATGTTAGTGTATTAGTCTAGTGGATATAAGTAATGGGGTTTTTGCTATTATTTGGTCACTGATAACATGTAAAGGCGTATTTGCCAAATGGTAAATTTTGCTATTCATCAATGACCTAGAATTAATTTGTAAAACACTGTATCCAAGTTTCTGAATCCTATTCCTTATCAGAGGTGTTGGGGTGAAACTGCTGGAAGGACAAAACACTATAATGAAATCCAACACAAGACAGACTAAAAATGAGCCACCAAGACCAACTACAAGATGAAAGAAGGGGTGACCAACAGCTATCTAAAACGCACTCATTGAGACCACACCGATTAAAACTCTCCAAAACTTAAGAAGCCACTTGAGCCACTCTACTTTCTCTCACCTTCTAGGTTCAAATCCCACTCTGGCAAATTCTAGTAAGAGAAAGTTTGTCAGTTCACCTGCCAAAGGTTTTCTCCGGCAACTCTGAAATTGACCCAAAAATCTAAGTCAAAGAATCCCAACTAGGTAGAAAAACCACTTTAATTCATAAACTGACATTTTGTAAGTAAAAAAATCAAGACTGGGTTTTAAAATTACACTAATTTCATAAAGTGTACTGAAATGGATACTTAGCTTCGTTCTTCTTGGCAACATGGATACTGTTATGATCTTTACATCATTAACTCCATCAACATCTGGTACTTGTACTTAACTAAAAATATAAAGAAATAAAAACTTAAAAACTTTGAATAATGAGAAATTGTAATATTGATTTCTACTTCAAATATCGTAAGTCTTGAGAGCAAAATACCCCAACCCCACATCCATTTTGTTATTTCAGGTCCAATTGATTAAGCAGTTTTTTTTTTAAAAAAATTAATGGATTATATCACTTTGCAAAATTGCAATGAACGCTATTTCCTACCCAATGCAAAACTTTTTCTATCAGTTCAATAGATTTTTTTTTGCTAAAATTTTAAGGAAGTCACTTAGCTAATTGCAATGAAGAATTTTTCCTACCCCATTCCATAACCTTTTTCCATTACTTAAATCCTAAGGAGGATTATTTAAAAAATGAATATGTTAAGAAAACAAAAGGATCAACAAAATAAACAGAGGTCCAAAGGATTAGAGTATCTTATTTCATGTCCCATTCATGACATTCGTCGATCATGTGGGTGGCAGTTCTGGGTTAGTAAAAGCAACAAGAGTACTTTGAGAGAGCCACATACTTATCTACTTCTAATCAGTTATCAGAATTTTCTTGCAAGATTTTATTTTAATAATTTAAAATATTTTTCAGAAAAACATGACTGACCCTTGAACTTAGATTCTTCATTATGCTGAAATGACCTTGAACCTTTACCACTGGTTTAAAGAAAAGACCCAAGTTGTGCTTTGACCAATTTTGTTGCAAAATTGAAAAAAAAAAAATTCATATACCACGACCCTTTTATGACATTCAACAGATGATGAACTTTGACCCTGAAGTAGTGAGTTGAAAAATTTAACATTGAACTGTTGTAGACTAGTTAACTGTAAATTAGGTGCTGGATAAATAAAATTATTCTTACTTCAAGTAACAAGCTAGGTAATGAAGCCATACTATTATTTTTACTGTGTAAACTCTGGTTGGAGGTGTTACTATTTGTTCTTTCATAAATGTATGGCCAGCTGCTGTTTGGCTTTTGTTATTGTCCACCTTCACTCTCTTAGTCCTGAAATAGAAGTTTTAAAATAAGTTGTTTGCATAAAATGACAAAATTTCTTGCACTTCTATGAATTTTCCAAGACAGTTAAGCTAAAACTTTTACAAAAAAACTGCCCTTCTTTTTTTATAAGAATACATTAGGTATCTAAGTTTATTTTCATGGATTAGTGAAAATCATGATTGATTAAATGGGGTTTACGTCCCAATCAAGAATATTTCACTTATTTTGAGACGTCACCAGCTATAGGTGAAGTGACAAAAAATTTGACCTTCGCAGTGTGCTCAGGACAATGTGCAGGGATGGTTCTTTAAGTGAAAACCATGAAATTTAATGTCATTGAAGATCTTTAATTACCAAGAACCCCACACAAAATTTTCTCCCAAGACATTTTTAAAAATTGCAAAACCACATATTAACCCAACAAATATTAATGATTGTACAACCTTGTAAAAACTTAAAATTTGAAAAACAACCAAAAGGGCAACAGGGTCCAAAAGCCTCACTGAAAATCTGAAACCTGATCTGAAATTGACAAGTTGATGTCTCCAACATTACAGACTTCGTTTTTGGCCAAACCAAATGGGAAATGGTTGATACAAAATTCCTTTTGAACCTAGCCCTCTCAACCATTAAACTAAATTAACAGAAAGGTCCAAAACCATTTTATTCTGTAATTTTGAGGCTTTCCTGGTCAATATAAAAATTCAGATGGTGGGTACAAAGATTGACAGATTGATGTTTTACGCCAAAGTTAAGATTTTTTTTTTTTTACTTTTTCAAGGTCTTTCAGACAAAATTTTAAGGTTCAATCTAGGTAAATCTAATGTGTGTTGTGCAAGACTGACTTGCTATCAACACTGTTTAATCTGAGTAATATAATGCTAAAATGGATATTTATATGACAATAATTAAAACAAAACAAAACTTTTAAAGTTTTATTAACTTGTATTCACATATTTAATAACACTTGCAGTTTTACATCAAGCTGTGATTTAATACAAGCCAAGAACCAAAATCTTTGTTACCGTAAATCCCCGGATATAAGACTACTTCGCCTATAAGACGGGGTGGGATTTTCCCATCATTTTTTATGATTTCAGGCGATACTGCACCTATAAGACGACCGTGATTTTCAGACAAGGTCATATTGGTAACGGTATTTGACGCTACCGATCGGACCATAGACTTTCCAACAATTTTTGCCTATTGTTTATATTTTTTATTTTTAATACCGTACTTGTGAAATTAATTTCTTTGCCGTTTGATTCTAGTTTAATTTTGAAAAAATCAGAAAATGTAACAAATAAAATCAGATGCCAGAACATCTCATCATCAGTAATCATGAAGACGTATATCTGTTCCGTTTTTAAATAAATTTTAAAAAATTTCGTTATTGTTTATTAGATTATCGATCAGCTGTTGAAGACAGGAACCCTGATACTCAAAACATATTGCCCTTTACGTGTGAAGCAGACAAAGTGTGGTTTATGTAATTTCTAGATTGTTACTAAAAGTAAACAAAAAGAATAAAATGTTGTACAGAATATTTCCCACCTCCTTGATTACTGTACTTACCGAAACCTTGATGATTTCTTTTTATTTCTTATTTTAATCATTTATTATAACTTTATTTTATTAAAATATCATTAAATATACAAAACTACAAAAATTTCAAAGCACGTGATTCGCGTTTCTTGTATGTTATGAATATGTAAAATATATCAACCATTATGAAACTGCAATATACAAAAACAAAGATGGCGGACATTTTCTCAAGAATTTCAACCCCTCAGTTGTTTACTGTCTTATAAGACGACCCCCCTTCTCAAAAAATAAATTTTAAGGTAAAAAACCCCGTCTTATATGCGGGGATTTACGGTATTCATTTTGTCAAAGTACAATTCATCCACTGTCTTGTTTTTGGGGAGTTTTTGAAGTCCTTATCACATTTCACTTCATAAACAAACTTTCTGTAATCATCAAGTAGATTGTCACAGTCATTCACATTAACCTTTTTACAGTTCTTAAGTGTACGGAGTACTCGTCTAAACTTATCATAACATTAATCTGTATCGACTTTACATGTTTCAGAGGGATCAAGACATGACAAATTTCTGACTACTGCATATGACAGTGGGGACTTTGTCTTTAATTTCTCAACAAGTTTAAGGAGAAATACCTTACACTGAATTTTAAAATCAAGCACTTTACACTTGCTTACTTTCAAATTTTGTACGTTTTGTGGCAACTGTCAAACTGATTGTACTGATCATGACTTTAAAATGTTTCGGTGATATCCATTATAAATCCAAAGTTGAAAACAGGTTGACCAAATCCGGGATTTTGATATATAATTTCAAAACTGAAAATGGTTTAACTTCTGATATGCGCAGAACTGTTATTTTCTTGTATTCTAACATTAAAGTATCCAGAACATTGATATTAGCTTCTGTGTAACACGATAACCCCCTTTTACTGGAACATGCAGTCAGAAATTAAAATTCATGACTTTTTCATGGTTTTCTTTGAATTTATCAAAATTCAAGGCTTTTTCAAGACTGGGAAAAACTATCACATAATTCTCTGGTTTTTCCGTTTTCCTGGTTCCATGGGAACCCTGTGGATGGGGCATACAGAGTGCCTGGGGAAAACCAAACCTGGTAAGCAAACAATTTTTCACACACTAGGATCTGTTAAAGGGGAAACTGAAACAAGGTGATGGACGAGAGGCAATGTGATCCTAAGTGGTGCTTTAGATGACTTGACCACCAATTTCTCAAACATCGACAGAAGTCCCTCTATATTGTTTAGTGATGTTATTTGATATGCTTTCTAATCACCATTTGTGTTCTACCAGAATTTAAAAATTCATGCTGTTAACATTACAAGACTTCAAGGCCTAAATTGTTATAACCTGCAATATTTATCAAATAACCAACAATGCAGATTATATCAATGAGGGGTTTGGAATCACATGATACTGTTCATTGTTAAAAAATGTTCAGGTAGTGATCAACTGGCATCAGTCTCCAGAGTACTATGTCTCATCTATTGAAACAATTTGGTATTTTTTAAATAAAAACTTTTTTCAAATTTGTGTTTTTAAAATCAGTTTTTGGTCAACCATTTGGTAGTTATGATAGTTATGATGAAACACCTTTCTGTTTTTAATTTTCAGGTTTGTGCTTACTTGTGTTTTCTAATCAAAACAAAGATGATGTAGGACATGTTTATGAATTTATTTGGCATAATTCCAATACTAGTACCCAAATAAAGATATAAAAGGAAGTTTTTTTTTTTTTTTTTTTGACAACTACCTGGAAGAGCCAAATTAAGTCAAATCCAAAATGCCAAAACCACGAGTTTTATTAGTTACAGATAATATTCAGTTTAAATATAATGATGATGAAACATAACATGTTAAAACTCCTGTCATTATGTACAATGTTTGATATTTGGAAGGCACCTGATTTTATCCATTTGTCATAAGTATTAGGTCTTAACTGGAAATCAGGAAGGCACCTGATTTTATCCATTTGTCATAAGTATTAGGTCTTAACTGGTAATCACTTTTTTAATCAAGTTATGATCATTGAAAAATATACTGAATTTGTTCCATTGGGCAAGCACAACCACACTCACTTCACTGACACCAAAATAGACTGGTACCAGACAATTAGACAAATGTTATTAAGCCCTGGAAATCTAGGCCATGTTCTCAAGACCACCTAGCTATAGAGCCCCTTGAAAAATAGACATATTTTATGAGAAAAAAGTTAGGAGGTGAAAGGATTGATAAACTACTTACAGCCTTTGGGGGCTCTATGGGTTCCATCTTATTTTTGGAATGGAGTCGAGGTTTAAATATTTTACTTAATCCGACTTCCTCATACATCTTCAGCGACTGTTCTATAGACAAGATTTTGATCCCTCTGTACAATACCCCTTACATCATCTATATGTTCTGTAAATAAAATATCATCCAAATAAAACGAAAAATAATAAAAGTTATAAACCACATGGAAACCAAAGACCAAAACCAGTGAAACTTTAATATATGAAGACAATGTGACTTTAGATATCATCTTTTCACATGTATATAGACAGGGTTTTTTACAGCTACAATATATGGCAAAGGTATCTTAAATGTTCTCATTCTTGGGTATCAATCCAGTGATCCTACTGCCATTTGCAGACAAGTACCACCCTTAACATCAACACATTCCTTACTTCATAAATTGTTTTTAAAAAGTTACTGGGTCAGTTGGTTTCTTGTACACAAACATGAAAATGTTTCTTACAATTTGGCATCAAAGAACAGACTGTAGTTTGTTAAGTCAAATTATCAACTGCCTATAATAATCTTTGATGTACTTTCTAATCACAACCTAATAATTCTTGTTATTATCTTTTACATAATTTACACAAGTATTGACATAAATAATATTGAAATTAAATTTTTGAAAAATAAACACTTTACTATGTTAAGGTTTTCTTGATGTCTTATGGTTCATGTTTTTCTTGTTGATAGTTACAGGAAGTCCACTGGTACTCTACTACTGAAGTTGTTATCTGAGGAAATTTTTCAAAGCAAACTTACTCAGGATCATCAATCAATGGCAAACATGTCTGAAATGAAACAAGATGGATATCAGATTATACAATTTATTTGAACAGGTCTTAAAACTAAAATTTTAACCAAAGATGACCCTAAATAAACATCTTACTATCTGTACATCACATTTGAATCCCACTCTAACAAATCCTTGTGTGGCAAGTGTTCATTTGCAAAAAGCTAGTGGGCTGCTTCAGGTGTTCTGTATTTCTAGACTATTCAAGAACAGAGCACCTCAATACAAGACAAATCTTAACTTTGAAGTACCATTACTACAATATATTACAGGTTTTTGTATATAAAACCTAAACATGCCACAGCTAATTATAGTAAAAGTAACAAATTTATGTCTTTCTCAAGATAAACAGTTGGCAACAATATTAGTTTTTAAAGATATTCAAAATTAAACATCAAGCTTTACAAGATCTTAATTTTTAATTTTCTCATTTATTTTTTCAAATTAGGAAAGAAAAAAAAAGGGATCGACTTGGTGGCTAAGTGGTAGAGGGTACAACTCAGGAGCAAAAAGGTGTGGGTTTGAACCCCTGATGAGTTATCTCTCTCTCTCTCTATATATATATATAAGGTTTCAGGCATTTCTCTGTGTTTAAAAACAGTAAAACCATGACGTTTATTGATATTCATATAATATACCATATTCTGGTTATTTTTTTTTTATTTACATTTATCTGGAATGTTTGAACATCATACCTATGTCATCATTAAACACTAAAACAATTAGTTACAATAGATGAATTTGAAAGTCTTCATTTGAATTGATGTCTTAAACTGATATGCAAATGGAATTTTCAAAACCTATAGAATGTTTAAATCTGACTGTATGATAAGTGGCAATGATCAAGTTTTTTTTAAATTTTGTTTTTTAAAATTCATTTTTATATTTCTTTGTTACCTGTATGGTTGTGATGGATTCAAGAAGTCTTATATAACATCCTATAGCTGGTTAAAAGGTTTTCAGACAGAGCTCTAAATGTAAATGTTTTTTGGTTTCTTCTCAAAAATTTTTGTGTTCATCTTCTGCCATCTGTGTTGTTTCCATTCTATTTGTTGGTCATCAATTACTCTGTGTATTGAAACATGACAAAACATCAGATATACAAGTATTGTGAATGTAAAGTTATTTTTGTATTAATCACAAATACTCAAGGGGTATTTGATTAAAATTGGTATTTTTTAAAAGCCAACAACATAAAATTCTCATAAACATTGATATCTCTGTGGCAAAAATTAATGTTTTTCCCTCCTCTATAAGTTTTCAAAAAAAATAAAAATAAAAATAAAAAAAAAGTAAAAAAAAATATACTAAATTTGTAACAATTTAACATTTATTGGGCTACAAGGTTTATCATAAAGTTACGAAACTTGTTTCCTTGTTAGATCTCATGTTGATCATTTTTTCAATTTACTCTTAATATATAATAATTTGATTTTTATTTTAGAAACTGACCTTAGCATAGTGGAAACAAGTTGCTTCAATCATAATAAAAATAAAGATCTCTAATTATCTTCAAAAATAGGTAAAATAGAGGCAAACCTATGGTGAATAAACAGCTGCGCCTGGAGCGCATGATACGCCCGTCAGAGATTTAAACTTCTTTTTTAATGTCTTAAACAACTTGACATTTAGCTGAAACATATTTTTTCAAAACAAAAGTAGCAAATTTATTTCTCAATCTTTATTCACAAACCTTTTTGATTATAGGACAAATATAACACAAAAGTTTCATAAAAAAAGTTCAAATGATTTTTGAATTACAACAGCAAAAAAATGCCTAAAATTTGACAATTAAAGGCCAATAACTCTACAATTAGAAAACATACGAATCTCAAAAATAAAAGGGAGCGCTCTGCCATGGATACCAATAGAACACAAGAGTTTCATTCAAATTGTTCAAAGCATTTTTGAGTTATTGTACAACATGCAAAAAAATGTCTAAAATTTGACAATTAAAGGCCAATAACTCCGCAACGAGAAAACATATGAATCTAAAAAACAAAAGGTAGCTTTCTGCCATAGATACAAACATTTCACAAAAGTTTCATTCAAATTGCTCAAAGCATTCTTGAGTTAGCATACGACGTGTGGACATACGGATGGACGGACTACGCCATACCATAATACGTCCCGTCATAGAAGGGCATATAAAAACTAGTGTTAACTTTGACCTCACTTTGAATGATATTTAAAGAAAAAAGCAAAACTGTTGACTGTTCATAGAATGAACTATTTGAAATAATATTTCATAAAGAGAAGTACCTATAATCCAAGAAAATACCATTAACACATTTATAATTGTCTTTGTTCATTGGTCGAGAAAGAGTTCAGATTTTTTAGGGTAAGTGACCCAGTGTTAGTGACCATGACCTCCCACATTGATCCAAGCAGCAAAATTTTGCATTATATCCATTTGCAAAATTATTTGAAAAATTTTATTGTTAAACATGTGCACATGCTGATATTTAGAGGGAGAATTTAGGTGTTTTTTGAAAGGATTGGTCAGGATGAATGTTTTATGCCATGATCAATTTTTTTCCCTTGTGTTGTTTTCAGTTTTCAAATACACAGCTCATAGAAAAACCAATAGTCCTCAGCAAGTACAATAACGAACTTTCTCAGGAGGATTTTCAGTGAAATGGTACCCAGATAGTGAGGCACTGATCTGTAAAGGAGTGCTTTAGACCATTCAGTCACCTATCGCTGAGGTTTCTACAAAAACATGTTAGGAAGGCAATGAAGCAAAACTTAAAATAAATAAAATAAAAAAACTACATTAACTTATTTTCAAAAGTAGCAAAAAATAGTCAATACAGTATGAAATGCAAAATTTAGATATTTGCATTTAGATATAGCTTGGATCATGCCTCAAAGCTCATATGACACTGAAGGTCAAAATCTGAAATAATTTCCAACTAGAGCAATGAAATAATATGCAAAGTTTCATTTAAAACTCATTTGAGGGTATATGAGTATTGGCAGACTGAAGGATGAAATGCAATCCCTTTCCCAATATCTGTGCAGTACGTTCTAGCATGTTTTTAAACACACGACTCGTGGACATTGCTGTTCATCTGATAATCAGTGCAATCTTTGTATTCTTATGAAATGTAAATACAGATTATTGAGCCTAAAAACTATTGCCCTGTATCACAGCAGGCATGGCATGCTAGTGAACCTTTCCTACACAATGCCCAAAGTGTACTGCAAAGGTCAAAATTTCTGGCACTTCACCTGTAGCTGGTGACGTCTCAATATAAGTGAAATATTATTGACTGGGATGTAAAAACGCATTAAATCAAATTAAATACAGATTATCAATTAAAAAAAAAAGAAGACATTTCAGGGCCAAGATCTTTATAATGTTTTCTTAATGAATAAAATTAAAAATCTTATTACAATTAAACAAAAACTCCTTGTTGAAAACAACATAATTCTTACAGTACTTCAGTTATTTCAATTTCAAAGCAATAAAAATGACAAAAATAAAAAGAAGCAAATATTAAGTCAAACCTTGACTTTAGGTTTTTGAAGGCATTGAGTGGGTACCCTGTTTAGTTATTCTTTACTATTATAAACACAAGTCTGAAAGTGTGAAAGTTCAGTTTAGTTTTCTCATGAACTTAGGTTACTCAAAAATTAAAAAGCAAATATTAGGTCATGACCAACTTTCAGATTTTATTTTAAAGCCATTTTTTACTGTATGGGTACCCCATTTTCAGTCATTATAAAGGTGTTTAAGTTGTCTTTTTTTTTCAAAAACCTCAGCGATCTTAGAACTGACTACCTATATATAACTGAATCTTGAATCCAATTTACTGGATTTAACTGTCACTATATATGCTGCAAACAAAAACATTTCAATCATGTGACAGTATGAACTTAACCTTTATAGTTCTTTTCAAGGTGAAAATTTCAGAAAGACTTCCTTTTGTTCCCTCCACTAAAATTTAAATTACAATTGAAATGGTCTAAAAATCACGAAATCATGCCATTTTGAACATTTCTGTGAAAACTATATTTTATTATTATGAGTGGAGAGTACAAAAGGAAGTCTTACCAGAGTTTTTTTATTTAAAGTTGAACAAAAAGCGAAGTTTATAAAACAGTGGACAATTGACAGAAACTATCATTCGTTTAAGATTTTATTATTTTTTTTAAAAAATGCATGGTTTTAGAAAAATTGTACAATATCAAGATCTTCAACAATTTACAGAAAATGTGTTACCAAGGCAGAATACTTCATAATTAAGATGGGCAATATTTAAGTAAATAAGAACTGTCCATAAACATATGAAGAATTTTTGAGAAAACAATAGATGAATATTGTTCACCAACTTCACATCAAACAATATTCACCTCCATTTGTATAGACTATAGTGCATCATTCTGTGGCCATGTTTTTATAACTTGCTGCATTTTGGATAATTGGTCTTAGAATCTGAATATCACGCATGTTAACGCGTTTTTAGATGGTAAATTCAAGAAATACTTGACTTTCCCCATTTCAAAAACATCATAATTATTTACCAAACTTTACACCCATGCACTAAAATGATCTTTTGCTAATTAATCATGTTGATCAGTCATCGAAAAATTTTTTTTTTTACTTTTGTTTCACCACGGAGTACCTAAATTATCAATTATTGCAAGTGTTTTTCCCAAAGACTGATTTCCGATTGCAAAATTCTAAAAACGAAAATGAAAATTTTGAAATAGATCTCTCTGTAAAAATTCTAATTTCCGTACAAGATAATACGCATGCATTTGTTTGCGATTTAACTTTTTTTTAAAAAATGTCAAACACATCATTAGCTGAAAAAAAGTTCTTGTGGAAAAAAATAAAACACTTTTGACATCTTACCTGACAACTTCACAATGAGCTTCGCGGGAAGTTTCCCGGGAGTATTGAGTGAGCTAAAATTTGATTGGCTCACTACATAATCCTCTTACAGTTGACCAATGTCTGGTGACGATAAGTCGGCTATTTTATTGTGGCAGAGGGGAGGGGAGAAACATAAAATTGCATCTGTTATCTTTGCATTAAATTTTAAATAAGTTAATCCATGATTTATTTAACAGAATGTCACGAAAAATTGCGACGATAATAATGAGGATAATTTTTTTACGAATTTTGGTGACAAATGAAAAGTTATTTTCTGAAATTAAAATCCTGTTACCCCTATGGTTTCATATAAATTCTTCTTTATAGGCATTGCACGTGCATATCGAGGTACCCAGAGAATTTTCTTCCCTGACCATTTGAAATAACAATTTGTCCACACTAGCCAAAAAGTTAATTGGTTAAGGGATAAAATGTGCGCACTGCCAAGGTCATTTTTGCCACTTTGCCTAAAGCTGGTGATGCCTAGATATAATGGAATATTCTTGGTTAGGACATGGGAAGGAAAACCCTATTCTATCTTTAAATAACATATGTATTGGAATAAAAATTCAGAAAGTTTTGTATGAAAATAATATGTACTGTATTGGTAGGTTTTAGATTAAAAGAAATTGCAATATATGGTGAATAATTCAAGAAAATATATTTGTAATTTGAATTATTGGAAAAATTAGATACCTACAGATGCAGATATTTCTAAACTATATGTATACAGTCTACCTCACCTGTAACGAATTTCAGGGGACTTCAAGAAATAGTTTGTTATATCAGAAATTCGTTTTTGCCGAGATCTATGATTCAACCATATATACGTAAAAATATACTAATTAAATTTGAATTAATCCAAATAAGTAGCACTGTTCCTGATTCGGTATCTAGAGTCGAGTTGCAAAACCTGTTTTTAAAAAAGAACTGGAAGCAATTGAAATGATCGAGGAGCAACAATCTTGCCAAGCGAGATTAAAGAAACTAAGACTACCCGGCAACCCTTGAGCACCGAAACGGCTAAGAGCTGATAGGTGGGGGTATACAAAATTGTCAAAACTATAGACAGTCAATCATATTGTTCTAACTAATGCAACTAACGGAGATACAACATACATAATTTGTTATAAGCATAATTTATAACATGTTATGACAAAAAATCACACAGATTGGCAAATTTAAAAAAAGAAAAAAATCGAGTCTTCAGGAAATTACTTTTGTTTGTACATCTCTGGAAATAATGTAATTTCTTGAAAGTGTGATGATTACTCCACAAAATATAGCATTGAATGAAATGTTATCTCCGCTCAAATTTACCACACTTTATGCCAATTTTTCAACTTCTATTTTTGATAGAAAATCTTTTCATAGATAGTGTCATCTTCATGCAAGAACTGACTGGTTATTGGCTATGGTAGTTGATTGATCTGTTATCGTTTTCTGATTGACTGACTAAGAATAATTCATTGAATGACTATAATGAGTTTTATTGACTTTCTGACTAATGACTGTCAAGACCAAAGGGGAACAATTCTCATATATCTCTGTAAACATGAAAGTGGTTACCATTAATTATCCCCCTTTACTAATAGTTTCAACCCGGAACTAACGCACCAACACTCAAACAAGTCAACATGGACAACCAGGACTTAGCTGAATATTTGCTGTATTTGAAAGAAAACGTGTCAGAATTGAGAGAAAATTCGGAAAAGAATGGGGGGATGACAGATGAAGAAATTAATTCTTGTATTGACGACGTGCTGGTAAACAAGGAGGGCGAAAATCCCCATGTCGAAGTCACAAAACTCAAGCAAGAAAACTATGGTCATGGTTTTGTTTTTGTGTAAAAGTATGGTTTGGTTTTGTACTGGTGATAACAGGGATCGGTATATTTGGATATCTTCTTCTAAGCTTTCACGAACCAAGTGAGGCGTTTATTTCCAAGACACTTCAGCCATATGGATACGATATTTTTCGTTTTGTCCGTCTGGCAACCCTGCTATCCATAAGATGACAAACATTACACGTAAGCATATCCGTGTACTAATCACCAATGTAAATGTCTTCTTTAAAAAGTTGATTATATCTTATGTAACAAAAAACGTTGACCTACTCTCTCTCTCTCTCTCTCTCTCTCTCTCTCTCTCTCTCTCGGATGATCTCCTAACCATGCATGAACACACCTTATTAATTATTATTATTTATCACTTAATACTTAATCTGTAGAGTATTACATTAATTAATGCATATTCATACATACATCTTTCTGTCTGAACTGATAAAATTATTCAAGATATACAATTATGATGTTTATTAATATATGATTAAATATAATCCTGGACCAATCAGAACAAACCTTTAGCCCTAACGACAATCAGTATAGGCAGGTTCCCCTGTACAAAAACATCTACTGTACTCACCAACCCATGCCAAAGCAATATGCATTCATCGTGCAATTGACTGTAAGCTGTGATTTATTTATTTATTTATTTATTATTAAATTTGTTTGGAACTAATAAAGTTCCTTTTAAATTTCAGAGTATTATGATGCGGAATTGTATAATAGACAACCCATTCTTCAGAGAGCCAACTGTCAACTGTAGAGAATGCACACAAACAAAGTCAGTAACGGACCAGTATAGTTTTAATGAAACAGTGTTTCTAAACACAAGATGAGAGGGAAACCTATTGTGTACAAGGTTTGTGCAATAAACAGTTAAACCAGATTTAATGTCATAGTGGGGGACTTGAGAAACTTGCTTCATTCCTTGTCTCAGACTCTTA